>LQRL01093070.1:0-14358 GCA_001703475.1 Hydroides elegans | reverse complement strand
CATTTACATGTGTAAGTTTGAATATGTTTTGTGACGGAACAAATGAGTTTTATTTATTGTTTTAATCAATTGTTTCGTGTTGTAATTAGTGTTTAAACCATCACTAGTCTCCAACTTCTTTAATTATCAACATAGCGATACAAAGGGTTTACTTTAAAATAATAAAAATTCTGTTCAACTTAGTTTAATTCAATCAATTGGTTTATTCTTTAACATAAACAAAGTGTTTTCTATGAATTTCAAATGCTAATTAAAAGTGAACTAATACCGTAAAAAAGTATTAAACGTTATTGAAAATGCATTTTGTTATTTATTGACGCATATATAAAAGCTGTTAACGAGAGGTAAACGCTCGTGTACTCTGGCGTGATCTCGTTAAACTTTATGAATTTCAAATGGAGGTTTGAACATACATATATCTATTTTGTGCAAATGTTTAGAAGTAAAACATCATTTAAATATAAACGAAAACAATATACAGCAATGGCCAGATGGTGTGGTATAATAAAAGTAAATGGTTTATAAATATGATTTCTGTGTGTTAAGTGTGAATAAATGCAATAGAAAAGGAGTTTTATTTTATTTTTGTCTCGGTCTCTCACACTTTTGTTAATATTTTGATATGCGTTAATATTTCTATTATTTTGTAATATTAAACACTGATGACTGTATCACATATCATATATGTACATTTTTTCTAGATCAAATGGCTAGTCAATCGCACACTATGTGCAATTCTAAAATATCAGCCATAATTGCTTTGAATATGGAAAGAAACATTAAGTAAACAATATGTTTATGGCAAATGATATATCGATCGTAATCAATGATCTGCAATGGTATCAAATGACCGGTGCATTGATATTTGGAATAACGTGTATGTTAACTACGTTAATAACGTGTATTTTAACTAGCTAACTAACTAATTGGCATATTTGCATCATTCTATTTCATGTCAAATTTCAAGCCAATCATAAACTAGGAACAGTTTCAAGATGATATTGCCCATCTTAACATTGACATTATTTTTTGTTGATTAATAACAAATGCACATCAATTGTAACCCATCATCTGCTTCTTTCTCGTCAACTGAAATTACCTGCGCATTGATTTTTAGAATAGTTTCCTTCGGTTTGTTTGGCGTGTCGTTCACAATCGTTCCTCCTAAACTTAACCCGTCAGAACCATTGTAAGTTAGTAAGTGTCAGTAAGTGAAGTACCGAGTAGTTGACCGATGCTGTCAATTATTTAAATATCCAGGGATGTCATCCCTTTGTCGATTGAATTTCATTGTCCAGTACATAATTGATTGCTACACGAAGTATTGACAATATTTTGCAATTTACAAATAAGTTTGAGAACATGGACCTATATCATATAAGTCTAGCTTTTTAATAATATATTTACGCATTTCAAAATTATGTGTTTTTCTTGATTAATGCTACAAAGTATGATTTTGATTATATCATTTTTGCCATTAAAAAGACATAATAAGTTCTATAGATATATGTAGAAGTGAATACAAGATACAAATATCTCCTATGAACATTACATATTAAAGAATTATTCTTGTAGAAGGCAAATATTATCAAAATATGTAAAAACATTTCATCAACTTTTCAATAGCTGTTTTCTATCCAAATGCTATAACATTTGTTTCAAAATAAAATCATGCCAAATAAATGTACTGCAATTCAATGTATTGACCCCTTGAGGTCAATGAATAATAAACACCACATCAGTAGGTACGAGTCAATGTACATGTGTCTGTGCTGCATTGCCCTTAGGATATCTGAATAATTCAAAATTGGTATTTGAGATATTTCAACCCGAACGATGCTTGTTAGTGTCCGTGTCTGTAGTTATTTCAAATGGATAAATTGGAGATATATTACAATAATCATTGCTTATCATTCACGATGCAGCTTTATTATATAATTATTCTTTTGATTATTCAATATTCGAAATCTGCACAAAATGGAACCAGTATGCAAATGGTCAATGTAAAGTACATGTTTGAAAAAAGATTTGAAGAAAGGATGGAAATACCAAATTGGGAGCCTTTTTTAATTGACTTTTTGAATCAGTCTCGATTTGTAAATCAAAGCGAGCTGGAATTTCAACCCTGCGTTCATGCGTGCCTAAGGTATGAATGCCTTGTTTATCGGATAGAAAATAGAAATATTCAATGAAATAAATATATTTTTATATGTTCTCTGTAGCGATGTATTGCCATCTAGTCAATCTACACATTTGTTTCTAAACGCACACAACTTGCATATAATCTTTTGATAAATCCTCATGAAAATAGATAGATAATTGAGCAGCCTTATATAATTTGATGTAATGATTTAAGATGTATGAGAGGCATTCTTGAATTCTATGCAAACTTAGCAATTTTATGATCGTTATTTGTTGTTGTAAAACCTTCTAACCGGTAAATATAAAATATGATTTTGTGAGCTAATCGTCAAAAATGTATTAATACTACTTTTCGAAGCACAAATCAGATGAGAATATAGCTGATTTATTATATTGTTTTATTAATTATGTTATAATGAACACAGTTCTAATATTTAAATAGCCATGTAGATTGCTTTGCAATTTCCACTCAACATGGGTGTGAACTCGGGTTGAACACTACTAGCCAGGGAAGTGTTTACAACGACTTTGCAAACGGAAATACGTTTATTCGAAGGGATGCATTCGAACTTTTTATTGAAGGTATGTATATATTTTTTTGTAACGATTGCGAGGGGTTTTCAAACATTGAAGTGCTTGTGTTTCAAATGTTGATGTATTTTAATGAATCGTGATGTGCATATTTAAATCATCGTTTGAAAGCATATAATTCAAACACCAAAACAACATTTATTTATAGTCATATCATTCTAAATAAACAGACTCAATACTATTTGATATCAAACTTGAACGTGATAAAAACTTTAAAAGCCTTTTAACATTTTCAAATGTATTCAATGCTCAATCCCATATCTTTTTTTTTTCAAAATTAAACGTGCACCCAATAAACCTGCGTTCACATGCTAAAGATCAGAACTTTCAATAAAACAATGAAATCATGCAATACAGCAAAGACAAATCAAAAATGAAATTGCAATTTAGATTATTTAATCTAGATTATTTAACCTATACTCATTTCAACTCAATTTATTTGTTTATTTGTATATAGTGAGACTGGATTCATGAATAATTTGAACAGTTAAACATATATAATTTGTTTTTAAATTAATGGTCTTGAATAGTTAAAGTGTACATCAATTGTATTTACACATATATTTCATTTGATTTGATATTGTTAAAAATCATTTTTTATTCCCTATTTTCCATTCTTTTTCATCTTTTAGAAAAATGGGTGACCAGTGCAGTAAATAAACCTACATTCACCAGCTCAATATATCAAATATATTCCTCTTCGAGGGCAGTTGATGGAAACTACAATCCTGATTTATATGCAGGTTCCTGCACGCACACAAATAATGACAACAATGAGTGGTATGTAGCATTACAATGAACATTTAATATTTATTTGAAGTGATTCATTCATTCATTAGTAATCGCTAAACCACAGTGTACCAAATAAGATTCAGAAAATAAACCATAGAACCATAGATGTATGATATGCAAGCGACGGTGCCTTTATTTCAACCGATTAACACTTATCTTAACATATAAATATGCTACAACAAGTTATGAATTGAATATAACAATCCTGTAACTCTATCATTGTATATTGAATATAGTAAGTAAGGAAAAACACTGATTGCCGTAAAGGCCCTAGAGTAGTCAAAGCACCGTACCTCGAACACAAACAAGATTGACATACTTTTATAAAGATTTCATGACCTTTGATATGATTGATCCATGTTATAGAAAATATACCCGAAGGCTCCATACCAAATAGATAATTGACCTGAAGGTAATACCAATGTCTGAAATCCGGACATTATTGTTTACTTTCCAAAGAGTCAATGACAATGTTGGTATGGATTCTAAGGTTTTTATTCCTTTAATAACAAACATATAATGTTCAAAATCTGAATATATAAGAGGTCGCTACTACGGGACAATGTCGAAAGTGAAATCACTTAAGTGAGTTTGCCCGACATATTGTTTCAACCATGTAGTAAGTACATATTACCTTAAATTACATGACCATTTATTAAATGAGATTTTTATCCATACGCTTATTGCTATATGTCTTCAGGTGGGGAGTGGACCTAGAGGTCAATCACATTGTATATGCAGTTAGTCTGGTTAATCGTCTAAATCACGGTAAAGACACATTTAATAATTGTTTTTAAAACATTGTTGTTGATGGAAAACTCATTATTAGCCTTAGTAAAGATGTTGAGATGAACAAAAAACATGTTTCCACATATTGATATTTTCCCGATAACAGTATAGTGTTATAGTAAAAATAGAGAAAATGCAAATACAATGTGTAATAGTGTTTTATACAGTAGGATCGATAGAGAAATTTCGATATCAACACATCCATTGACTATCAAAATCCTCTTCAAGCAGTTTTAAATACACTTTATGTACATTTCGATGTTTAACACATATAGTTTGATTCATTGGTGTAAGCATACACTGACACGTATCCATTGACCATGCAAATCCACTTGAAGCTACTCCAAAAGCTCATTGTGTATATTTCTACATTTAATATATATAGTTTGATTAATTGATGTAAGCCTACCCTCGTCTGCGTGACTTTTTAATCAACGTATCAATTGACCATGCAAATCCACTTGAAGCTACTCCAAAATCTCATTGTGTACATTTCAACGTTGAACATGTATAGTTTGTTTCATTTATGTATGTCAAAGTTTTTTTATAAACGTATCCATGCAAATCCAATTAAGGCTGCTCAAAAATACTTTGTATATTTTGTATGCTTCAATGCAACAATATATATTTCGATTCATTGATTCACGCCTACACTCGTCTGCGTGACTTTTTCATCAACGTATCCATTGACCATGCACATAGACTTCAAGCTGTTTAAAATCCACTTTTAAGTGCATTTTGAAGTTTAACGAATATCGTTTTATTCATTGACATTGATAAAAGCCAACACTCGTCTGCGTGATTTTGATATCAACGTGGCTATTGACAATACAAATCTACTTAAGACTACACCAAAAACACATTGTGTATATTTCAACGTTTAACAGGTATTGTTTTATTAATTGATATTAGCCTACACTCGTCTGCGTGATTTTGATATCAACGTGGCTCTTGACAATCCAAATCCACTAGAAGCCACACAAACGACGCTTTGTGTACATGTTGATGGACCTTTGGCAAGAGCAGAACATGCGAAATTCTGGTGTGATACTCCTGTATTGGGAAGGTGCGTAATTATCTTTGTATACACGATTTTTAAATATTTTATTGATTAATTACTAAGGACCTGATTCATTTATAACTAGCACAAATCTGAGTGCATGTTCGTTTAGTAACATACATACTCGACAACAAAAGAAGTGTCCGGTCATTTTAGGTTTATATTGTTTTCATTTTATAAAAAGTGGAACCAATTGGAACACGTTGGTTAGTTTCAGTTATGTTAATTATAGATGATCTTGCAAACCTAACTATCTGGAATCCGTTTGACGATAATCTCGTTCGTGTTATCGAATGGCTAAGAAACATTGATATTTACCATCATTTAATGAGTATCGGAAGGAGAAAAAAAGCGCTATGTTCTAAAAATAGTATAAGGTTTTCGTTACTCAACCCCGGTGAGAAAAAATCAGTTTCAATGCGACATGCGTCGAAGCACACATTGTAAAATGTCTGAAAAACGTGTTTTGACGCTTCAACTGCGAAAACAGTCTTTATCACTTTACAAATTAAAAGCGGTATTTTATAAAGATAGCTCACAAGCTCTTTACTCTGTTGATTACACTTTGAATTCCATTTTTCACCATAGCCTAGCCATAATTCTCGAATAAACTCTGCAAAGCTTGAAACAGATAACTTAACCTGGTTATATAGGCGGGACGTTCGAACGCAAACTGTCATTGTAAATATTATCTTCAAGGGTGCACAAAATAAAAAAGTTATACCGACAAGCCGTTGCTGTCCTCGTTTGCCATACATATGATGTCGCGAAATGCCTTGAAGATACGCTCGATATGGGTGCGGTTTCGCGTAAACAATATGTTTTTCAGTGAATACACTTAAAATAGGTAGGAACATTGTAATCTAGAGTTACGAGCTATGAGTAGCTGTTTAACTGTCATTTTAATCGCGTAATCACTCTAAAATTGAGTAAAATAGTTCGGTCTGTATATCGAGGCATACGCTTGCGTGCACTATTGTTGCGAGGCTAGGGTGTAAAAATCGGCCATCAAACTGTCTAAGGCATGTACGAACATTTCTTTTCTCATTGATTGAAAACTTATTCTACGGATTTACCAACGTTTCAATTCACGTGATTTTTCGATCAATCTCGTGCTTCGAAATAACCAAAAAATAAGCGAAACGTAATTTTCAAAAGTGTTATAAACCAATCCATGGAGCATTATAAAACCAGTGAAGCCAGCATTTGACATATTCAAACTGTTTTTAAACAAATATTCCAAAGCTGGCACTTACGGTGCCTTGGGTAAAGGCTAGATAATTCAAATATTCATGGAAATGCATCTTACAGGGTTTGTTACTCGCTAATTCGATCGTTCATGTTCAGGAGTTTGCCGAATCGTCAATAGTAAAAACTCATTAAATAAACTCACATTATGTGCTGTTGGATTTGGTACATAATTGATTAAAATCGATCATCTACTTGTTAAGTTACAGCAGTTTGAACAACCGGACACTTCTTTTGTTGTCGAGTACATCTGTAAATGTGTGATATATTTGGAAACATTTAATCATATTTCGATTTTAATCGAGTTATAATTATTAAATTTTGTTTTGAATTTTTAGGTATGTCAGTGTGATTAAGGATGGCTTTCTCACCCTATGTGAAGTGGATGTATTTGCCGTTAAGCAGCCTAATTAGCAGGAAATTACTGTTCCAGGTTTCACAGAACTTTACCATGATAACATGTTGACCTAAAATCTACAACTAAACTGTAGCTTCTATCAATATATATTTAAACAGCCATATTAAGCACAAACTACAAATATGATCAAGGTTAATTTTATAAAACGTTTATTGGTTGAAGTCGCAGTTTCACTGTAGTGCGCACGTTTGTAAAAGCTTAGGGTTCCTGAAAATCTATATTAAAATAAGATTCAAACTTAGAAACATTATCGCTATAGAAAGAACGTCGACAACATTTGATTTTAATTGTGTGTTAAATGCACCATTGTAAGATAACGAGACAAAGCACTTAATCGGAAACACAAATGACGTGTTTGTTTTTGTTTGAATTTGTAGGTTTTGCTTTTTTATAATATTTTATAACTGTTTTCCAAATTTATATATAAGTTGTAGTTATAAGATGTGTGTTTTAAATCACTAGAATTCTAAAACAATATATTGATACTAAATATTGCATTATTCCATTATTCGATTAACACCTTAACAATTCTTTTATATTTTGCGTTTAACTAATAAACAAATGTCTTTGAATTAAAAAATGACTTTCTGTTTCAATGCATTTATGAACTTCATTATTTTTTGTGTGGCTTCAAATGAGCATATAATATAAAGGGATACCTTTTTTCAAAATATTGAGAAAATATTTGCACAAATTAAATTAACTGATTTTTTTTTGTTAAAATAGATATTTGTTAATATAAGTTATTATATGCGATGTGTATGATATCACGTTATATGATTATTCGTTTTAAAATGGTTATTTAAACTAATTTGTGTTTTTGTTGTATTTGGGTTTGAGGTATATACATTCGTTTTTTGTATTTAATCAATCTATTATTATTAGTAGAGCTTTGATTTTATAATCACATAAATATTAACAAAACTGAAGCATAACAAAATCATTTCTATGAAACCATAATCACTTACAATATACCAGATTTCAAGCTATAATGTTTTTATAATATTTTGGTCATGAAAAAAACCTGCAGCAACAGTTATATTTGTCAGTATGAAAATGTTTTTTATGCTAAACGAATGATTGTATTTTCCTTTTAAATTGATTGTTTTGTATTGTAATTAATGCTTAAAAAACTTCAGTCCCTAACTATATTTTGATTATTAACACTGTATAAAAAGGTTTATTATTCACTCGATTGGTATATTCTTTATAAATTATTACTATTTATCATAATTGTGTTTCATGAATTTCAAGTGTTAGTTTTAAAATACATACATCTATTTTGTGCTAATGTTTGACATTATTGCATCCTTAAAATATAAACACAATAAGAATATCACATAACTACCCAGATGGTGTGATATATCTCTATACATATATTAAATGTTCGTAAGTATATTCTATATCGTAGAATCAATATCAAAATTCACTCCTACTTCAGTAAGTGTTCTATGAAAGAATATGAAATGGTCTATAAAAATGATATGTTTGTGTTCAGTGTGAACAAAAGGAATTGAAATGGCCCTCATTTCGTTTCAGCCTCCTAAATCTTTGTCAATGTTTGGATATACCTTATAATACAGTAGCATTATGATTTTATCAGATATCATATATGTATCATTTTGTACAATATCAAATATCGCGTCAATCGTAAACTTTTTGCGTTTCCTGAATAGCACCAATCAGTTTAGCCTAGAATACGGTATATCATATTGGAACTATATTTGCTTTATATCAAATTATTAGAGCTACTCAAGAATGATCTAAACAATTTAAACTCTTGATATATCTTAATGCATTCTATGGTTCATGTCAAATGATACATGGCCAATGATCGGTTCTAGACTTATATCAACCACACATTCCTAAACTTTGGTTTATCATTAAACCAATGTATATTTTTTCGGTTTCTTTGGAAAATTCCATATAAATGGTAAACTATCAGCTGATTCTTTCTTTTTACCTCCGATGACCGGCGTATGGATTTTTAGAATTATGCGTCCGTTAATGTCCTTCGGTTTGCTTGGCGTGTCAACTACATTCGTTCCTCCTTAACTTGACCCGTCAGAACTGTCGGCGGTAATAAGAGTACCGGGTAGGTGACCGATGTAGTCAATAATTGAAATATCCAGCCATCCCATTCCTTTGTAGTTTATTTCCATTCTCAATACATAATTGATTGATATGCATATTGATAAGTTTTGGCAGTAGTTTACAATTAACAGTAACACTTTAGAACATAATAATAATCGGTTTTTATATAGCGATTTTCCAGGTCTACGACTTGCTCAAACCGCTTTACAATATACACTATTACAATTTATTCTATTTATAATAACCGATGATTATCGAGCACCGCCACGTTATATGACAGATACTTATAATGGTGCTTTAATTAAATTCCCTAACTACCTATAGCTGCCACATACGGCGCTTACAATATTGATCCCTAATCTAGCTATACAGCACACTGTGTAAGTATCATATAACGAGACCGTTGTGAACCCTAGGAGGTAGCTGAAAAACATTGAGATCTGACACGAGCCGGGCTCGAACTCAGTGCCACCGATTCAATGCGTGCTTGGCTAGTCAGCCAGTATACCGACTGAGCTACCTGACCTCCCTGCTTAACATGAAACTTTATCACATATAAATGGATTTTTAAAGCGACATGAATTTATTATTATAATTGATTATAATATTTCTAAATAAATCTCATATTGAGCAAAATGTGTTTTTATTTTTTCTTTGATAATTGATATGAAGTGGGCTTTTCATTTTATCATTGTTGTCATTAACAAGATAAATTAAGCCACATAATTGTATTAGACATGGAAAAAATAGATTCAAGTATTTCCTCTTAACATTATATATAAGCACCTTATTCTTGAAGAGAGCAGAACTTATTAAGAATATAAAATCGAATTCCAATATGGGGAATATGAAAAGCAATTTACGTCGTTTTGTTACCAACAGCTCACTTAATAGAAAGAAAGGTTTTGATAAAATCATAACCAGCAGCTTATTAAAATGTACCGTACTTCACAGTGTTGTCCTCTTGACATTCATGTATAATACACACCAAATGAGCAAGAAAGAGTCATTGCACTCTCGTTCCCAAATGCACAAAACCTCAGCAGGAGCTCATGTCGGCATAAAATTAGTTCAAATGAGCCCATGATGAGGTTTTATGCAAAACCTTGGCATCGTTAAATCGGTTTGTATTCGATTTTGTCTAGGCCATGACTGTTTATACCATGAATGCAATTGTAAAAGCTCACTCTATGGACGAGTGCATATACGGATGTTAAGTTGAGATGTTAAGCAGAATATGTTTTGCAAAAACGTTTTGCTTAGTATCACATGATTATTGATTAATGGTATTTTCATAAATTGGGCTTCGTAATTAATGCGATCATAATAATTTCATCTATTTTACTACTTGTAAATCTTTTTATATATGACCCTTTTAAAGCTCTTATAACTTAACACAATAAACATAAAATACGGCAATGAGCGTTTTTGATGTGTCCATAACAAAAATATATTGGGAACCAAGGTTGTCATGAAATACTGTACACATGCTTTCAATATCAGCGACCTTCGTATTATGAATTTCCGGTTGCAGTTTACGGTGTTAGTCATACGTAGCGCTTGAGTTATGCTTGAGCGCTGCTTTTCCCCTTTCAGATTCAATAAACGGGTATTTTAACATTAACAACAATAGTGTTTAAATGCAAATGCATATATACAAATATCAACTTGGGCCTACTTAAAGTACCCAAAACCGGCTTGGCTTGGTGCTAACACATTGAACTGCAACCGGCCATGTGATACTGCGTGATTAAACGTGATTTCTCTTAATTCTTTCTACTTTTTAAATAATTATTTGTTACTTATAAACCTTGAATAATAGATTTAGTATCGACGTCAACGTGTTCTGATCATTGACGTCCAGATAATGATAAAAGTCCACATTGAATATGGCGTATTGCAAAATTAAGTATAATTTTATTAATCAATCATAGATAACAGTAGACATATTGATGTATGCATCGTTGTGTTTACGTGTGTTAAAGTATGTGTTTATAGATGTATGCATAAGTCACACCAGAGCACCTGAATAATTGAAATCAGTTCACCTTTGAAGTATTTGCACTCACACGTGCTCATAAGGATAACTTTCTATGCGGTTTGCTACAATAAATGGATTTTATTTCAGTCCCCTTCGGGTCGCTGAATAATTCAGCATAATGTTTTACCTTTGAAGTTTTTACACCTGAACAAGGCTTATAGAGATGACCATCTCTGTAGTTCTTGAATTGAAATAATCGAAAATGCAGTATAGTTAAAACTGATAATCATTCAGGATGCAGCTTTATTACATTCTTCTTCTGTCGATGTTTAAATATACAAAATCTGAACCAAATGGAACCACTATGCAAATGGTCAATGTAAAGTACATTTTTGAAGAAAGATTTAGTCACAAAGTTGGAATAACAAATTGGGTGCCGTTCTTTAACGACTTTTTGAATCATTGTAGATTTGTTTTTTAAAGCGAACTGGAATTTCAAACTTGCGTTCAAGCTTGCTTTAGGTATGCAGACCTACTTTTTCAGAATTGTCGACTTTATATAACGTTGTTTTAACCCTATGGTTAATAATTTAAAGATCAATGAAAAACCTTCATGAAATTTATTCAAACTTAGATTAGTTTTATCGTGGTTAGTCAACTAGTTAATATTATAAACACAACTGGTGGGTGTACATACCGTCATTGTTTAGATATTCACTAACTCTATTTAGTTCAAAAACTGATCAAAATATAGATTATTTATTATATATCTTTAGGTGAGTTAATTGTAAAAAAAAAGATTATTCATATTATAGTTTTAACATTCATGTTGTAATTGTCAACGTTATAATGTGTTAATAGTCATCCAGAGTGCTTTGCAATTTCCATCCAACATGGATGTGAACTTGGGTTAAACACTGCTAGCCAGGGAAGAAACATTAGCAACTGGGATAACGGGAACACATTTATTCGAATGGATGCTCTGGCTCAATTTATTGAAGGTTTGAATCCGTTATTTTCCATAATCAACAAGGCTAGCCACGAGCTCAAGATCTAAACTGTTGCTTGATTACAAAATACAAAATTATAATTTTCTCGTACGCCTGACTAATATATAGGCCTACTCTAAGTTTTATAAATTTTGCACATACATTTGTTTTACAATCATGTAGCTTATAGCAAAACTACTGTTTTAAGTTGTATCATCACAATTAAAAACCATATTCTTTTTGAAAGTATAGTGACCAAAATATCGATATCATTGCATGTTTGGTAGGTATATAGCTATTTCCAAATGTGTCATAACATCAATAGTAATTGTACCAAGACATGTCTAAAACAAGTTCAAAAAATGTTGAGGTAACCAATAAAACAATTCAATTATACATCAAGAAAAACACCATTCATTATATTCTCTAAATATGTTATATCAAGTTCTTAAGTGTTTTACATACGGACCATGCCATATTCTCATTGAAATTCAGGACTTATTCATGCCACTTATGAATGGTATCAATAACAACAGGATTGTGCATTCAATCAAAATGTATAGCTAATGCATACAGTTACTTAATTTTAGTTGTATATGCTCATTTATTAGATGTGTCGGTGACAAGTGCCTTGAATAAACCTACATTCACTAGCTCAATATTGGCGGGAAAATCCCCTTCTTTGGCAGTGGATGGCATCTACAGTAGCGATTCCCGCAATAATTTCTGTGCTCACACAGAAGACGGCAGCAATGAATGGTATAAGAACTATTATTAAAATGTTGATTTAATATGCAGGGCAATATCACCCCATCAATATAACTCTTGATAGGTCCGCCCATTTGTATTACCAACTTTCAATCATTAATTTCATGTAATTAAAAAGGAAAATGTTTATATCAAAAGGTAATTAACTCGGAAAATGAATAAAAAATGACCGAGGCTTTTCGGAACATGACTTTACCTACCCTTCCCTCGGATCAATAACCATTGGGTATCGATACTTCGGGTATTATTCCGATTTTATATTATTTGAAAATAATGATATTTTGAAAGCCATTAATGCTTAAGGAAAATACTGTTCAACGAAATACATATAATTTGCAAAACTAGTTTACCAAATTAAGCTTGTAATCAAATTTGTACAGTTGCTTTCCCAACCTTCTCCGCAAGAAAAAAATCATTAAGTAACCCTCTGACATAGAGTTTATATTTCAAGCTAGACTTTTTGTATGCACAATTGTATACTTCTTGAGAGAGCAGGTATTATCCATATAAAATCATAAACATATAATATTACTATACATTCAACGGTGACTGGTCACTTCGGCCTCTACAATTTTGGCCTTTTAAACTTCGACCCAAGCAATAAAAAGACGTCCCCCCCAAAAGACACGTCGGCCCCTCCACTTCGGATGTGTCTCGCTAGGGACTGAAGTGTATTTTAAGGAGAGGTCGAAATGTCCAAAATGGGCCGAGGTTATAGAGGTCGAAGTTTTAGCGCCGGAGTGACCATAAACTTATTAAAAGTAACTTTTTATGATGTTTTCATAAATCAATGTCTTTAGGTGGGCAGTTGACTTGGGTGTTTATCATGTTGTGTATGCAGTTAGTCTACTTAATCGTCAAAGTGTTGGTAAGCAAACACAAACAAGCTTATATATATAACATAATCGTTTTGAGCTGCTGAAAAAGTGTAGCGATTTCGGGGAATAAATAAACATATTTAAAACTACTATTCTTCAGACAAGACGATAACAACATTATGTAAACATATAGCTTAGCAATGTGATAAATGTTTGTTGCATAGCTAAAAATTCATTGGGTTCAATATTATATCGCATAAGATTTATTCAGTAGTATTGACACCTATGCATCAATTAACCATCCGAATCCACTTGAAGCCACTCGACAAACACATTGTGTATATTTAAACGTTTTACAAATATATTTTTGAATTTGTTGATAACAGGCTATATTCGTCTGCATGACTTTGACATTAACGTGTCTTTAGACGAACCAAATCCACTTGAAGCCGCTCAAAAGACACTATGTGCACATTTCGACGGCCCCGTTGGAATGGCCGAACTTGCAAAATTCCAGTGTGATACTCCTGTAAGGGAAAGGTATGTTTGACCATTGCCTAAACGAATTATTCCTAATTGTTTTTCACTTATTTTTTCATTGATTTAATTTGATTTTTCGTTCAAACCTTACGATGTTTTCATTGAGCAGACTTGTTTCAAAGTTTTCG
>LQRL01093045.1:3756-15413 GCA_001703475.1 Hydroides elegans | reverse complement strand
TTGTTACTTTTATTAACTTTGTGACGGATGAAAGCAAGGTTCTATGAATAAAGATGAACTCGATTGTGAAAAACAGCCACTTGTCAAAATTAGCATGTTATAGACCAGAAAATCTCTGGACCTTATTTATTTATTTTCGTGCCGACCTGAAAGGAGCATACCATTCACAGCGTTCAATTTCGGAAGTTGTTTTTCATTAACTTATATTGGTCTCTTCATTATAGTTCGTATAGCACTTTTAGTTGTTATAAAAAAAGTGTAGGGTGGCAAATTACCAATACATATGTAAAGAGTTTTGTGTCATATATCCGTTTTGTTTTTTATTCAAATTGATTATTTATTATAATACAAACAGTAATGATACAATGGTGTAATTCATTCAAAAAACAGCCAATTTTAATTCAATTATTGTCCATTTATAACCCGGAAATTTATGATCGATCCTGCCGTTTGCTTTCCATCAAAAACATTTTTCGTGTGTGAGATTATGGATTAGTCTGAGAATTATCCCAGTGAAAACATATATCGACTTATCACAATGGACAATTATTACTGACAGCTACTTTATGCTCATAATATGGATTATTTTCATGCCACTTTTCTTTTCTTTCCAGCACAATAGTAATCCGTAAACATATGCCTGAGGAGCGCTAAAAGGATTGCTTTATAAAGACCCAATAAACAAACCACCTTTTTGAAGCAATTTTGTATTTTTTTATAAGTAAAAAAAAAGAGCATATAAAAATGCTAATTATAAATTTAATCAAATAATTGTGTTTCACCCTAGTTTTGATGTTTTCATTAATCTAACGGATGTTGAATTTTATGATATATTTTGGATTCCATCACATAACATAGTAAAAGGCGGCATTGCATTTTGTCACTGAATTATTCATAAACGCTAGTTTACTAAAACGTTAATAATTATGCAATGGAAAATGCTAGACCATATTGAAACAAGAAAAAAAATACACTTAATTGATATTCGGTATTTGATGCTAGAAAATATGATAAATTTGAATCAAAGCAAGTTTAAGTGAGTTGTGGGCCGAGTGCATCCATTTGAATCCGATAGTGTAATTCATTATCAAAAATTCAATGTTAAAAATTTTATATTATGCAATTTGAAAAATATGTAACATTAACTTTGATGTTAGCCTTTTGAAATATCATCAGGTTTTTTGGAGGGTTTCCTTAGATCCGGACATCTTGTTTTGTATAGAAGATTGTAACTATGTACATGTCTGATGTTCAGAATAAAATTGTATTGTATGAAAATGATAGACATTATACACATCCTTCTCGCTTCCTTCTGTTTTAGCACCATATTATTGGTGCGCTTTTTATAGATAAACACTTAGCAAGAATAAATCATGTATGCACATAAATGTAATTAACCTATTTACCAATTGACCCCACAGTGAAAGTTGTTAAAGAATAAAATTCAAGGGCTTTATTACATCATGATATATGATATAATAAACAGGTATTACTATCGAACCCATAAAATTATCTATATTGGGATTATATATTATTATCTTGTCACTTAAATTGCTTTAAATATAGCTCCTTACATTATTTTAAAACACATTTAACATAACCCCTAATATTGCAATTAACACACATGCAAATAACGTATTTTGATAAAACAACAAATAGTGAATGAGCAAAAACAGTATAGATTTTATGAAGAGCACCTCTCATGAGCTTTTCTTATTCGTTGCTGGCGAAGGCTGCATTGCCCCCAAGATATGGAAGATGCCACAGTTCCAACTCCGTACAAGAATATAAATGACCACGACCAGTTTACTCGGCGAAGTCACATCTAGGTCACCATGAGGTCATATGATATCAACCCAACCTCTTGATTGACTATAAAAATGAGTTGATATGAGCTGATTAATGTACTCTTTTTTCGCTCGGGTGACACAATTGAATGAGGTCTCACTGATGTAATGATGACCATGTCATATTAGGGTTATTTTCAATGCAACCTTATTTTAGTTATTTTCATCCAAACATGAGATCAGTATGAGGTAAAGTCATTTTTTAAAGATCTAGACTCGGTGCATGTATCTAGGCACTTAGCACCCAATGACCATTTGGATTAAATCTGAAAACCCGCGAGGTTGCCTAGACTTGAAAATAATTCACTTTAATGTTTGTTTCTTGGTCATTATGACATCATATTTTCCTTTATTGTTCGACAAAACATTTGAAGGTAAATTATATATTCTAATTTCGTTTTTTTTCGAGCCTTAATAAAGTGAAGTTTTTACTATTTGCATGTTTATTTAGATATACTTGTTTTGATAATGACATAAAATCAATAACCATTCTTTCAATTATTACACGCTTTTTATATTTTTTATCTTATCATCATTACTTCATTTGATACTTGCGTACTATTGAATAAATATTCGGCAAGGGCCAGCCATAAAAAATAGTTCTTAATTAAAAAACAGTTATAGAAAAAAGTATAAAAATGATCTTAAACCATACATACCGTATTTACCACTCAAAATAGAGGGCCTATGACATATGAGTGCACAATAGACGTTTAATTGAAAATGGGAAATCAATCAATAATATGACCTTATATTCTATGTCCTTGCACATTTCATGAATGATAACGTAATAACAAGTAAACTGTTTTAGTTTCAGGTCACTAAACGATTATCATGTCTAATGACGTAATGATATGTTAACATTAAGAAAATTTAGCTAGTGATAAGAATATGACTATAACCTCAAACAAAGTTTATAGTTGGCAGAAACGTCAGTCATATCTAGAAATATAATATCAAATTAGGACTAACCGACCGATTCAGATACCTCACACACATACGTCAAGCAGCCTTCGGGATAATCATATACCCGTATGACGTGAAAGAAATCACACCGCCTTGCAAAAACGCTCCACAAGAAATACTACAAAAACGTCGAGTACATCAAATTCTCAAACACTTGATAATGGTAGCATGTCGTACACCAAAACAACAAAACAAAACGAGACCTTACATCTATGTTCATATGCTTCGCAGACAAGTACTGTGATAGTTTCTTTCGTAATATTTTATGGTCAACTCGCCACGCCTTACAAAGCATCTCTCATTCGCTCACCATATCTGTCGATGATGTAGAGCGCAAATTGGCCCATTGAGAAATGTAAATATAACCAACTGACCCGCTAGCTAGCATATTCAAATGTTCAATTTGTGAGAACTAAAACCCATCCATATGGAAAACTGCTCAGGTTATCGATGTCCCTTCAATTACCCAGCTCCAGGTACTAGAAAACACATACGCCATATATCACTTATTCCAGTTATCTATAAACAGCTAGAATCCTTCATTTCGACTGGGCATTGGATGTATGTACTTTCAAACTGAATACTATACTTACCATGTTTAAAAATAGGTGCGCGCAAACGGGTGACCATCGGCAAGGTAACAAAGTCCGAATTCCACAGATAGATTACGCAAAGCCTTTGAACGAAAACATCCAGATTTCCCCGTACAGAAACTGCGTGATATCGAAATACCAGACTTCATTGTCGATTGGATAAGTGTGTTTTAAGCCAACGCAAGCAGTACGTCAAGGTTGGTCGTTCAATCGGAGCTTGACATCTTGGAAAATGTTCCACAGGGCACACTGCTCCGCATACCTCTCTTCCTGATTATGATCAGCAATCTTCGCACTGATCACACCACGATACAATTCATTGATGGTGCTACACTCTACCACACATGTAAAGCGTAAAATGCAGGTTAAAGGCAGCTCTATTGAACGTGTAACCACAAACTAACTCCTTAGAGTAATCATTGCAAATGACCTGTCGTGGCATGAACACCTCAACTCAAATTTTAAGATATTGCATTTCCTGAAAAAAAACTTTCATAAACTATAATGATCTGACATTTATATATCTAACAACCATCACGACAGTCTTCGATTATACTTGCTAATGCTCCTGCAAGACTAGCTGTACGGCTCTCCAAACAACTGGAGAATCAGCAAAAGAGATCACTTTAATCATCTTTCCCCACATTAACTACTGACACACTCTCAATCTTTTGCTACATTTTGCTTCATTCCCACCTTAAAAGTGCGCCGCACAGAAAAAAAAACATTTTTGATTAATAACATCCTAACCATAAACTTCACAAACGCTGCCCAAACATATCACACCAACATAATGAACCCACGGCCATCTTCAGTACCCCAAAATTACGAATAGATCGCTACAAGAAAGGGTTTGTACTGCGTTGTCGTTTTGAAATTCTAATGAAATGTCTAGTCAACAAGGTTATTGCTGAATGCAACAATATTATGTTTTTGGTCTCAGCTACTTTCAATTTCATTCATGTTTATGAATTGTATCAATCCAACATGTGATATTGTTTAACTGCGTTGCCTAAAACGCATAAGTATAGTTGTTATCTAAACACATAATTCTGGCTATCCTATTTTGAGGTCGTAGAAAATTACTACAATATTCAACTAAATATGAGTATTGGATGTTGTCATGGACAGGGTAAGCAGAGATGTTTTTCAACGTGCTTGTCCCGATTCATGCATTCTATGATGAAATGATGTGCTCAAGTAACAGTAATGGTACCCTTTCTGGTCTGGTTTGATCTAAATTGTGTGAGACAGCACTGTGACCTGGCTGCGATACAGTAGTGTATCATCTTTGAAGAGCACCTCACGAGCTGTTGCACACAAATGGTGTTTTACACCAAATTCAAGCTGTCTTGGACAACTTAAGGATTATTTTTAAGAAACACCTTTTTGATAATGTCTTAAGTTATGTGCTATGTAATCAGAATAAATGTTTCTAAATTGATTAAACTTGCTTGTGATTGTGTCATAAACTTTATTTACAATATATGTTAGGTAATTTAATAATATTCAGCATTTCAATATTTGCAAAATACTAGCTGGCTAGTAAAGGAGAAACTGCTCAGCTGGTTTGGAAAAATGAACACCTTTTACAAAAGTTTTATGTTCAAAAAACATTATTTTTTTATTTGTTCGTAATTGTAATGCTGTTTAAGGTGATTTTTTAATTGTTTCATGGGGTGATATCTTATTTCTGCTCCGCATTCGGTTCTGCTTTAGAGGAAATCTACTTACATACACGAAACACCCTCCATTGGTCGTGAAACCTGGACCACATACATATACCAGGAGTCTTAACGAAACCGCTTCAACATACAATTTAAAAAAAAATCTTTGGAGCGGCGAAAGCAGACAGTGTCTGTGGCCTTCTTAAGCAGAGTTGATTATAATTGCTAGGTCATATCCATAGAATAGTCCATGGACAGTTTCCTAATGATCTGTTTAGGGTGAAAAAGCACACGCTTAGCGACCAAAGAGAAGACTGAAACAGTGTGACAAAGACCGTTGCAAGCAACATGAAAGCGCTCTCAACGACTAAGTAATTCTAGACGTCCACAGATCAACTTGAAAATTGGAAACTACGATATGGGACAGAGAACCATGACTACATCTGGCTCATTATACATGCATAGAAATTCAGCATTTCATTTTTTGCAAAATGTCTTTCTATTCAAAGCTGGCTAGTAAAGGAGAAACTGCTGCGCTGGTTTGGAAAAATGAACACCTTTTTGCAAAAGCTTTATGTTCAAAAAACATTATTTTGTATTTGTTCGTAATTGTAATGCTGTTTAAGGTGATTTTTTAATTGTTTCATGGGGTGCTCTTTTCATTTCTGCTCTGCATTCGGTTCTGCTTAAGAGGAAATCTACTTACATACACGAAGCACCCTCCTTTGGTCGTGAAACCACATACATATACCAGGAGTCTCAATGAAACCGCTTCAACGTGCAATTTTAAAAAAATTGGAGCAGCGAAAGCCGACAGTGTCTGTGGCCTTCTGAAGCAGAGGTGATTATAATTGCTAGGTCATACCCATAGAATAGTCCATGGAAAGTTTCCTAATGATCTGTTTAGGGTGAAAAAACACACGCTTAGCGACCAAAGAGAAGACTGAAACAGTGTGACAAAGACCGTTGCAAGCAATATGAAAGCGCTCTCAACGACTAAGTTATTCTAGACGTCCACAGATCAACTTGAAAATTGGAAATTACGATACGGGACAGAACACCATGACTACATCTATGCCATTGTACATACATAGAAAATAATAAAAACAAGGTATTTTGTAACACAGAGAGGATGCCATCATTGCCAGAAGCCGAACGGATGCTGATGATGACGCCGTTATTCCAAAGGTACGTTGCAGATAAGCAACAATATTAGTTACACCGGGATACACCATATTGAAATAGTGTGCAAATAAGATAAATCATACTAATAAGCTCAACGTATATGTGTGTGATTATTATCAATCATTTCCTTATTCAGTCGCGCTATTGTATTTCTATCGCATATATTTGTATAGTGTTTTTTCAGAACTTATGAGTTTGTAAACAGTGTGTAAAAATTTGTGCAAAAAAATCTATATGAAAACAACAACATAATAACTTCAATAACAAACTCAAACGAAAATTTTTATTAACATTGATTTGAAAAAAAAACGCTAAATATATTTTGTTACTGTTTTACTAGCTCAACATAATAAAAACGATTGAATTTGAAACGAAAATCAAATGGAGTATCTATAGACTACACATCGATTATAAGGTCTATTTTAAAATACAACGCTTTAAATTACATGGTATGAAAATATATCAGGATTTCCTTAGCATTTATTTATATTATAAATATATCTAAGCCCATGATATGAACTACCTAAATATAATATTTCGCTTTCACAAGTCATCTCAAACTCAATATAATCAGTGAGTGATGGCTTAATTATGGTAACATGAGCAAGGGACAAATATGTATATCGTTGCATTTATGTTTGACTAGATTGTCGTACAAATTTTGTTGTTTCTTTGAAGAAGGAAATGTTGCAATGAAGGTGAGGTCTGCTAACGATGATGTGTTTATTCACATAAATAAATGAAAATCAATTATCTTATGATAAATGTGTCGTACATTCACACATTTTATTGAAATTAGGCTATAAAGATGAGCCCAGTCAAAAAACTTAAACAATGGAGGCCAGCAAAAATATATCTTAAAGGATATCGTTGCGCTTTTTACATCTTACAAAAAAAAACGACTGGCATTATTGAAATGAAATTTTCTGCCTGTTTTTTTTTTCAAAGTTAAAATTCAAACATCTTCCTAATTAGCGGACAACCTGTTACTTCACCTTTTTATAAAATGTGTGATTTATCAAGCAATCGCATTGAAATTTTTTCCTTTCTGTGTAGTTAAAAAAACACATATCTCTTAATAAATCGCGCACTGCATGCATATTGGTACAAAATATAACAACATTATTATAATCACGGTTGGCGACTTGGTACGTTAATCAGTTTAGTTGCCATATCATTACAATACATGCCGTTAGGTGGTTTGGTATTAAAAAAAAAACAAACATTGATCAATATTTTTGTTATGTTGCTGTTTGATGGCAATTTTGATGACATAAGTATCTTAGTTTATTTGATTTTGAATATTGAAACGAGATGCTTAGCATTTTTCTTGTATACCAGACCATTATTCCAGGTTTTATTGGAATTGGCTTGAGGCTTCAAAGCGCTTAGTTGTTAAGGAGAGGATGCTTGATTTAGCCATAGCCAAAATTTGGGTATCCAGTCAAGTCTTAAATATACTATGCTTTTTTAAATATTCTAACTAGTTGTTCTTTAAAATTTTCGAAATTTCGAGTAAGAGAATTATGTTTGTGATTTATCTTTTATATTTTTGATTAAGATGATATTGTGTAATTTGTCCCGAAAATTTGCTTTACATTGATTTCTTGTCGATCAACTTAAGAAACCTACCCTATAGCAGGAAAGTCGATATAAAAGGTCCTTGTTATAAAAAAAAGAAACAAAAATATAAAGATGTTTTCGAATAGGTCTGTCTAAAGTACCAAAAACATGTAAGAAAAAAACAAAAAACAATGTGATTATTTGGAACGGTGTCAGGATTTTTGGTCCTATTTTAATTGCAGCCAACTTTTTGTGATATTTCGGTCCAGGACGTTTCGGCCCACGACGTTCGGCTAAATTTGTATTACCTCTATTTGTCAATAGTTTATGCCTATCTTATATTATATGACAAATATCTAATTGTAATGACATCAAGAAATTGATGTGGTCTTGACAGAAACTGCAATGAACACTTCATTCAGTGAAGGGTACAAAAAGGGGACAAAAAATACTATCTATGATCCCATGAACGATTGGATATATATTTTATTCAATCAAAAATGCACAAAATAGTTTCAAAAGGTGGGTCGAAACCCTTTGGGCGAAACGTCCTGCCAATTTGGCCCACTCAAAAGTGGGCCGAAATGGAAATAGGCCGAAATTGAATCGGATCGTAACGCCCTGAAAGCTTCGGAACAACGAAATTTATAACGGATATGTTTGGATATCAATTAATGACTATCAATTAGTGACTATGCATCTGGAAATAATTATGGATGACACTTATACGAAATTTAGGTGGTGCACACTGGACGGTCAGGGGTTTCGAATATGATCTATGAATAAAACCGAAACTATATTAAGTTCCGAATGCGGAGAGACAGAACCGTCTAGCTTACTTTGTTGTTTTGTGTGCCGTTAACTTGATCCTTTTTAGAGAATATGAATCGATACGTTATATTTGCAATGATTTATCCTATCATGATGGGTGTCATGGTATATGAATATCGCAATGAATTGATGCACTTATTCAAGATTAAGATACTTCGTGGTAACAGTTTATTCATACCTCAAAATCAATAAACAGCGAATTTTGCTGAGCGATAATAGGAGCTAATTAGTTTTACCATTCTCCGACAGTGAATCTGCATAAGATACGGATTGTTCACCATAGGATTAGATGAAAATCATGTTTTTACAATACTTACCTCGACTAACAAGTCATCTTATAGAAATACACGTTCACCAATCAAGGTGTGGGTACTTTTTGGTCCATAATGGCATAAACCCGTTTCTACAAATGCAACACAAACTGAAAGAATCCCGTAGAAATGTTAAGAATATTTGACTCGTAAACTAAAATTATGAGGCCCACCTATACAGCCTATATAATTGATGATTTATCTGCGAGGAAGCTACGAGGGCAGCGAGGTTTTTTTTGGCTAGATTTTGAGTTTTTGGGAGATGATAAGAAATTAAGGAATTGACAGCTCTCAAACTGAATGCGTGGTAAAAGGGAGGATAAAAAGGATAGTTATTAACCCAATTGCTTTTATGACTATTATTCAATATTGAATAAAATATACTTAAAGCTTAATAAAACGATCATTCGTTGGAAAGGTCAATTTTGGCCAAAGTTCAAACTTCAATAAATTGTACTGTTTAAAATGTCATTATTGATCAAATTAGACATGTTTGATAAATGATTGTGGCTTAAAGTTTATTGCTTGAATTTCAAGTCTCGATTATTACCCATTTTGTTAAATGTCATTTTATATAAATTTCGACTTTAAAGTTTCAATTTAACTATCTCTCTCCGACTAAGTCACATTGTCATACTATGTGTATGTGTATGTGTATTGGTAAGCTTTAAAATGTCAGGTAATGCGTTACTTTAATTTTTTTCCGAAACACCTTCCGAAACGAAACACCTTCTCGACCTCGCAGCTCTAAATAGCCCGGTGTGTCACTCTATATCTGCCATGGGGGTTTTCATGAAATTGACATTTATACGAGTGTTAGCATCGTCTCAAAATGTTTTGAATTTATATTTTACAGTGGAAGACGCTACGGCTCTTATGGTTGGAGTCATGTCCGACAGAGGTCACTTCATCCAACGCCAAACGATCAGGGAAACCTGGGGCCAAAGGAAAGGAATAAATGAAAAGTAAAAAAAAATGATTCTCGTTGAAAAAGTAAAATAAAAAGCAAGTGTTCTTATTTATTACGAAATATGTCTCGTTTCTTTTGTAATTGCAAGCTTCATTGCCGTGCAAATGTACACATAATGAGATTCGTTACGTTGCCTTCTCGAAAAGTGTGCTTTTTAGCTAAACTAATATTTTTATTGCAGAGTAAGCATAAAGTTTGTTGTGGGACAACATGCTTGTCTCATTCATCCTGATGATCGTGAGAGTGAGTTCAGTTGTGAACACTGGCAGCTTTCAATCCCTGGTAAGTGAAATCTTGAGTTTTATTTTTTCATTAAACGAAGAAGTTTCGATCTTGATTTGAACGAAATTAAAGTTTATGTTTCAAAGTTAAGTATTCTATTATTTCTTTTCAAAAATATTTGATATTATGAAAGCATATTATACAGATGCTATCTGAATGCTATTTATACCTAATCATAACTATGCAATGGTTATTATTTCTTACAAAATGAATATTGATATCGTTAGCAGGAATCAAAGAGGACATCGCCTTAGTGTCGAGTTACACAGAGAAAGACAAAGAAAACGAATACATTTATAATTATGGCGTACAACGTATTCATTTCAAAGTATACATTTTCTTTACCATAAGTTTGATACAAATGGTTTGGAGTAGAAGAATCATTCAATTTGTTTTCATTCAACTTGAATTAGAAAGAAAAATAAAAATCTAATTGTTGGTGTATTAATTTGTTTGTTATTGCGTTTTAATGATAAGAGAATGAGAACGTTTCGTGTGAAGTAAAATAAAGATAAAAAAATTAGCAACGTCTGATGAAAACCTCATGCATGCAACAAAAAACTCTATGCCCTAATTCATAACTTAACTGATTGCCGAAATCACCAACATCAAAATGAAATCTTTAAGAAAAAAAAACATGTAAAATACTTTTCATTCTAGGTACTGCACAGTGTTTTGCTGACCCATCTTGGCGCGCACTTCAGTAGTGTGGTAGACAGGGTCAGAATACATATAGAAGATGCTCAGAGTGGGGTAAGCTTAGTTCAATCTGGAGTTTAAGGTTAAAAGTGTAAACAATCCGCACTTTCCTTATGTTTCATTTTCATAATTCATAGACATATAGAAAATCAATAAAGTCTTTCAAAATTATGCGCTAAATAGTGAGAGAGCGCGATTTGTAAAAGTGAGTGCTCTTGTACACTGAAGCATGCTCCAGATTGATCATACGGTAAGTATTTGTAATTTATTATTTTTCGAGAAGTTTGTTAGGATGGTCAACAGTTGTATATGGCGCCGCTTTGAAAAAGGGCTCGGTTAATGGTGAGTAGTGACGGTTCAAACCAAGAGCCGCATACTGAGCAAATTTCACGGTTCGGTTCGAACCGAGAACCGAAGACCAAAAATCACGGTTCGGTTCGGTTTTTCATTGAAAATTTAAAGCCCCTCGGCGAATTATATGCTATTTGTTCACATAATTTACATGAAATTCGTAAGTACCTACTCAGGATAAGAAATATAATAGGAATAATTCCCGAAGGGTCCATATCAGCATGGTTATTGACCCGAGGGAAGGAAATGGTAATGCCCAAGCCTAAAGGGCGCGGGCATTACTTGTTCCTACCCCGCAGGTCAATAACCATGTTGTGATGGACACTGAGGATTTTATTCCTTTTATTACATGAAAATTGTTTCTGAAAATCGGAAATATTTATGGCCGTCAT
>LQRL01093032.1:65598-86348 GCA_001703475.1 Hydroides elegans | reverse complement strand
TAGCAATTCTCTAGTGAGGACAAAAAACGCTTATGAAGGGGCTTATAGGGGATATTTATAAATCCAGTTGGGCCATTTTCCCTAGTCGGATATGGTTCATATACAATCCCAACCTTAATTAGCACCCATACTAACTGTATGCCAAATATAATTGCGATTGGTGAAGAATTTTAGCCTTGAGTGTGTTCACAAGCTCCCTTAATTGATATTTATGAAGGGGCTTACAGGGGATTTTTCTAAGTCCAGTTGGGCCATTTTCCCTGTTTGGATATGGCTCATTTACAATCCCAACCTTTATTTGCACCCATACTAACTGTATGCCAAATATAATTGCGATTGGTGAAGAATTGTAGCCTTGAGTGTGTTCACAAGCTCCCTTATTTGATATTAACGAAGGTGCTTATAGGGGATTTTTCTAAGTCCAGTTGGGCCATTTCCCCTGGTCGGATATGGCTCATTTACAATCCCAACCTTTATTTGCACCCATACTAACTGTGTGCCAAATATAATTGCGATTGGTGAAGAATTGTAGCCTTGAGTGTGTTCACAAGCTCCCTTAATTGATATACATGAAGGGGATTATAGGGGATTTTTCTAAGTCCAGTTGGGCCATTTTCCCTGGTCGGATATGGCTAATATACAATCCCAACTTTTATTAGCACCTATACTAACTGTATACCAAATATAATTGCGATTAGTGAAGAATAGTAGCCTTGAGTGTGTTCACAAGCTCCGTTAATCGATATTTATGAAGGGGCTTATATGGGATTTTTCTAAGTCCAGTTGGGCCATTTTCCCTGGTCGGATATGGCTCATTTACAATCCCAATCTTTATTAGCACCCATACTAACTGTATACCAAATATAATTGCGATTGGGGAAGAATTGTAGCCTTGAGTGTGTTCACAAGGTAATTGTTTACGGACGGACGGACGGACAGACGGACGGACGGACGGACGGACACGACGATAGCAATAGCCTTCAGCCAAAGTGTTGACTGAGGGCTAAAAATGGCATGCAATAGAAACATCCTTGTATGCTACCTGTATCAAATTGACAACCCTAGAATGATGTCCGTGAAATATTCTAATATTTCACTTTATGCAAGCTAAAACAATGTGAGCAATGATTTTAACAAAAGGCGCATGCGAGAAAGTGGTTTGTAAGATGTGCCTGCATCACAAATATTTCATATGACTTAAACATAACATACAAATGAACTCAATGTTACATTTTTGATTTCATATAATTACGTAAATGCAAAATGTATAGTCTATATAGAATTATTGTTAAGTTAAAACTTGCTGGTTGTTTGGCATATAAGAGTACAGGGATATCTCGAAATACTTATCTCTCACTTACTCATAAAAAGACCATTATGGACTTGTTTTTCGTAAGGTATTTTAATAAAGATGTACTTAAACATATAATTAATTTACTATATTTTACCTGTGTGAAGGAGCTGGAACCATGTCTCACCCAACCTCCTATAATTGTACTTGGTGTCCGAATAAAGCAGTGGTTGCGGACTAACATAGCGACAAGCCGTATCTATGACCTCAAGGCCACGCTCTGCACAAATCAGCGGTTTATTGCCGAGCCACTTTTCTAGGAACAGCTCAGCAATGTCACTATGTGTCCGTTTGATCTCATCCGTTTTGGGTTTGTAGCGATGTATAGCTTGCTTAGCAACGACCTTGTGTGACCAGGTGATGAGGAGCTTTCCATTTATGAAGTGCGTTGCTAATAGCGACCGCATGTCGTGTAGTAACGCGTGTAGCAACCATATGGGAAAGCGTAGTTGGGATCCCTGTACTGTATGCGTGTGATTTGTGATTGATTTGTTGAATGCCAGGATAAGGGCATTGTTACATGAGAGTATATCGAGGAGTTCCATCTCGGATAAGCCCATATGTGAGGCCGATATGTATTGACAGAATTGCGTTACTAAGACAGCGGTGTATGATTGTTCCAGGTAGTCAAACAGCATCTGAATACAACCCGCCAATGTGAAAGGTTTGTCGGGCTTTTTAGAGTTTATCATTGGTGGCTCAGCTGTTACTAAGGCTGTTATGAATTGAGTCAATAAAGGCAGCGGTTCCTTTTTACACAGATCCAATATCATTTTCTCCTGATCCGTATTCAATGTTGTCCCAAGCACCCCGGCATAATCACGTGCTATCCCCTTGACATGTTTCGCCTCAATAACAGGAATCTGCAGAACACTATCGCCTTGCACAAACATATCCCTAAACGCTGTGAAATTAGCCGAATAATGCAGCGAATCCGACATGGTCATAACGATATGTACTTTTGGCGGTAACTCCGAGGCCAACCAATCCAGTTCAATCTTACTCGTTGGAAACGCCGGTTTAAGTCGATGCAGCCCGTCTATAACAACGACTGTGCTTCGAAAGGAACCTTTGGCCAGTTGATTTAGCATGCCGTGAAAGTGACTTAGTAGCGTTTCGGTGTCAAGGTCGCGTAACACGTGTTTTGTTTTGAGCACGTGTTGGAATTGGGCGCATAGCGATAATAGGAGATCGTGCGTGGTTCGGCAGCGGTCGGTTGCGCCGATGTAGCGAACGAGCACCAGGCAGTCCTTACCTATTGAGCAATCAAAATTAACGAATATATTACTTTTCCATATCGTGTTTGAGTCTTTATAAAGTTAACTCGTCTCATGTAACGTTGTGTGAATATTTTTTACAAAGTATTACAATGTTCCAATTAAGCGCGACTTTATCTACGGAAAGAATAGAACGTATAAAAATCCCTAACTAGAGACTCTAGATATCTTTCACATGTTCCAAAGCCGACCTCAGGTTTAGTATTCCAAATTGATATGTAAAAGCCTTACCCAGAACCTCTTGGGCGATACCACATAGTCTGGTCGCCAGAGCTTGCTTTCCACTTCCGTCTGGTCCGTGAACGAGCACACCCTGGTGACGTTCTTTGTAGCCACGAACGAGCAGGCGCTGAAAGAACCATCAAGTCTTCAATAAAACAACTTAAACAACTAAATGATATTTACAATAATTTTTGATGGATATTTGAGTTAGATAATTGAAAGATAAAGGTGTTGTATAGCATAGTTAACAAGTATGTATTAAATAATATATGACAATTTGTATACTTTCCTAACTAAGGATTAAGATGACAATTCATTCAAACATCACAAACAGGTAAATGTGTTTGGATTTCGAGATTAAGCGTTCGGTTCATTAATAGTTCAGATGATTTTTTTTATAGCAAAGTATCACACTGAGCATAGGTTTACTGTTTGCATTTCATAGTACCTTAAAATGTTCCTCCGTTTGTTCAAACCCATACAGCTTCGTTCCAGCTAGATGCTGCTGTAACGTCACGTGACATCTCACTTCGCGCCACAAGTCACGTTGATTCATGCACGTGACGGCAGTTGAGCGAAATTCGGGATTCTTGTCCATATGCGATTCGACCATCGATAAGATCTATTGAAATTCGATTATAGAAATGTCTGTCGAAAATACTTTGGCAATTATATAATATCATAACGAATTAGCGATATCAGAAAAAAAAAATCTATTAGATTGAATAGTTTTATCAAAATGTTGTAAGTTCAAGTATTACGATTGTATATAATTGGTGTATTATCTAAATCCTTTTATTTTAAAATCCTTATTATTTTTTAAAATCCATTATTTGTTCCCTTACCTTATGTACTACTTGGGTCTGAAACTTTTCTAGATAGCTGGCATGAGATTGGAAATCCTCTGGAAACAGACCTAGTCAAAAGTGAGAACATTACAATGAAACAAGATTAGATGAATTTATATGAATGTAATGTTAAGCGTATTAAATTTGGGATATGGTCATTTGTTCCATTCGTAATTTCTTATTATTTCATGGTCGTTACGTTTGGCTACATTTTCACTTCCAGCATATACAATTCAGGTGCTTAATATCGTAGGTCTAGGTCATATAAAAAAGTTCGTAACTTGAGACAACCGATAAATCAGCCAAGAAAGTAAAAAGAAATGTCCCAATACCTTAACATACGTTAACCAAAACAAAACTATTTAAAAAGAATTCAATTTCGCTTGTTTTCCCAAGAGCTACCTTGCTGGTGCCATGGAATGTTAAACGTCAGTACATTCTCCGCAGCCAACTTGTCGCTGAGTATAGTCTTAAGGGTGGCCAGTCTCGCTTGTGCTTCTGTGTTAAGGGCTCCACTTGACAGATGGTCTTGGTAGATATGGGCTAGGTTATTTGCATCAGGGATGGGTGCTAAATATAAATAAAAACATAAGATAAAAATAATATATTTTGCTTTAAAAATCATGATTACATATGTTTTTGTATGTGTATGAAAAATAAGCATGCTTTGTTTCGTTGGTAGATATGGGCTAGGTTGTTGGCGTCGGGGATGGATGCAAAATAAAAAGATATTGCACCGGGACAACAATGGTATAGCAGAGGAGTCCGGGTGGAGGGGACTTGGCGCCAATTTGTTTTGGTATAACCTATAAAGGCGAACCAGCGGTAGGGGCTCATGTTTGTGTTTGGTGATAGTTATTGTACATGCATATTTTATAAAGGAAACTATTGTTGTTGTGTTTTTCGAGGTTTTAATGATTGTTTAATAAGCGTTGTTTCACGTTCCTAAGAGACAAATGATCAACCAAAATCATTAGTCTAATAATAATTTTAATAGAGGTATAATAGTAATAATGTAAAACATTCATCATACAGGTGCAAATGGAAAAGCAGGATGTAATTCGAGCAATTGACATTATGTAGTTCATGTTCATTCTTAATATTTCGTTATATAATCGAATGCTTAATATCAAGAACCAAAATAAGATAATGTCGCATGGAAGTGATAATAATCATCACCCAAATCGGTGAGAAACGTGAAAACGAGGGCATTGAGTAAGAATTATTAAAATGTTTGAAATAAGTCTCATGAATCATGTCAAGTCTCATGAATATTACACAACACCGTCACACCCTAGATTTCATAACATACACAAATAAAACTAAAACATATATTACCATTTTTGAAGTGATAAGTCCTAAATGCGATATTTTCCAATTCCATATGTTCCCAATTCTCCTCACCCAAACCCCCTATAGAATGACGTCATTCCCTAGGATAATAATAGACGTGGCCTTATCACATCTCGTCATTAGCTGAGAACATTTTCTAATAACTTTTCTCTGTCCTTGGTGACAACAAGCAACATAGGCCACACAAAAAATCATTTACAGGAGGGCCCCATATTACTGTATTTTTGTTCATTTCATATTTTTTTTGGGATGATGGCTGACTGCTTTTTCATTACATCGTGTGGATAATGCATAGAAACGTCAGAATATGGTGATGAATAGGGATTTACTGGGCTTCTTTTGACCACAAAATGCATTGAATCTTTTATGTGTATCAGCTAATAAGAAGAAGCCATATACACCATAATACTATATCCGTTTTTCTGTCGCGATGGCTACATTTAACCATTCTACATTCTTGGCGCAAATATATTGAATGTTTAAGAAACTCGCCAATCAGTAAACAATATATGGTTAAATAGCGAATACAATTGTGCAAGGATTGGGTGAGCCTCAATATTGGTTGTAATATATACTGTATCTGTTTGTCTGGAAAATAAAATTTAATTGGCATTTCAGAACACATTGGTATCGCAGGCGCGGACCCAGAAAATCGAACAGGGGACACCAATTGTATAACATTATAGAGCCGAATAGATGGGTGCGCCAAGTTATTTTTTGAGAGAACATATAAGAGCGATCAGGTGCGCCATATGCGCCAGCACTAAATCAGTGCCTATGCATGTGACGATCATGTGAAGAGGTTGTTATTCCTATATCGGCTGCCCTGCCCGTGCAAAGTAAATACATTTAGTGCACAAACATGTTTTCTGAGATAAACATGCGAATTAATTTTATTTCATTTAAACGAAATATGAAATAATTTACTACGAAAAATAAGTAAGTTATAAAGCTGTTTTTGCACAAACAGGTTTTCACTTTTAGGTCATATGTGAATAGTGTGAGGGTTACTTTATGGTCAACGGAGAACAAAACAAAAGACATTTTGACCATTGTCGACCCGGACGGAAGAGGAAAATGACAAGGCAAAAAGTGGATTTACCTTCAAATCTGCGATGTATGACCAGGCAGTTCGATAGTGACAGTTGCAAAGCTTCTTGGATTTCATGTTCCACTGCTGACATGAAGAAACGCTGTTGCTTGTGGGACTCATTCTAGCAATCAGATGAAATATTATGTTGAAATGAAATTAAATTAATACACAAAACGAGAGCCTAAAACATACAGATAAATGAGAAAGATAGCATTGCTCATACCATTAGGCTGCGGTACCATGAATCTGTTTGTGGGATTCATTCTAGTAAATTTAAAAATGATAAAATTTGAGTTTAGCAGAATATGATCTGGAATGAAAGGAATTCAATACACTAAACGAGAGCCTAAAATAAGAAGATAATTTGCAAAGTTAATATGGGCTATACACTTAATTGTTTTGTGATATAAATATAGAAATAAAAATGCAGCAATTAGCATTGGTCTTAAACAATTATAAACATAACCATGAGATACTGTATGAACTTATTTATAAAACTTATCAGTTGTTCTGTTCATGGACATATAATCAGGTAGACCCATGAACAATATACAGTATTTGTTATATCGTTAATAGTGAAAACTCATTTTGCACATATGAATATAGAGAAATAAACCCAATCCCTGCATTTACATAATTATAATTTCAACAGGTATAACAACCTCCGTTTTCATTAACAACATACGGACGTCATCCCATGAATTCTATCGTGTACATCTTTTTGAATTCTCATCTTATCACGCAAACCCGCGTTACCTGATCAAGGTTGCCCTTTTTGTATCTGATGTTGGCCGCATGTTGTATCATCTCTTGAAGTCGTTCAAACTCACCCTTCCATTCTCGCAGGTGCTCCTTGCTCAGATTACCACGTATTCTGTAATTGAAAAAAAAAAAAACATTTTAAACATTGTTGAATTTGAGTATTACATGACATGTACGAGGGTCTTTACAATAAGAATAGCAACTGTGGTCTTGTACAACTTGTTAATTGTTCCTATTTACAGTTAAATTAACAGGTTCGTAACAATTTAATAAGCATTATAATAACCTCCAATAATAGGGGATATCAAGTACATACCTTGCAGATTGATAGTGGCGATGAAGTGGACAAAGATTGTAGGCAGGAGGAGTACAACCAGATGTATTCGCATACCACTTGTCCAATAACGTTTTACCTAAAATACACAAAGAATCAAACATCTAGTTCCCATCACCATAAGTGAAAGTATCTTATGCTTGTATATCGAACTTCCGTCCATAGCGTGGCATAAATTGTCTGGTCACATTGGAGGCTTTTTCTTGCTTTTTTCCCCGAACAAACCTGTCTTTCACTGTATTGATTATGGGAAACTCAAAAAGCTACATATATGGTGGTTGTTTTGATTTCCCACAAGGAAAACATTGGAAAACTGCTTTGTTAGAAAAAAAAGAAATGTCACCCGATGTGGTCAGACCCTAATCTCATATCGGACAAAAATGGATGGACCCTACTGGCATTTAATTAAAATGGTTAATGAATGTGTCATCAAGGTTTCAGTTTAGTGATTAGGCTTCTACCTTTATCATCGGCTTCTTGCTTGACCATTGAGTATTCCGCCTCGTCTAAACTTGAGGGTAGCGGCACCAGACCATGTTTGTCTCCAATAAGGCACTAGTGAAACGAATATTATTGATCAATTTTAGGTTAAATATCACTTGAGAGTCGAAAATAGTATAAAACCAAAGCAAATGATAATATTATAGAATACAATATTTCAAAATCGTATCTAAAAGCACACATATTCACGCTAGATTTTCAAACGTCCAATTTTCGAAAAAAATATGTGCCTTAAGAAATAAAAGTGCTTAAATAGTGACATGTTATGCTAGCAAACAGTGTTAATTACCAGGAAGAAGGGCCCCATAGACAACCTATGACACTCCCCAATCTGATCCAAGTGTTGATCAAGCATCCTCCGATCATATGCATGGTGCACATAGGCCTCGTGGTGATAGTCAACGAACTGAACATCGATGCCTAAAGGGACAAGTTGGTGTTGAAGCTCGGGTAGTATGATCTCCCAGAGCTGTTCGCGCTCTTGGGCAAAGTCTGAGCAATAAATATATATTATATGATACAATGCTAATAAAAAATGGTTTAGAATTAGGCACGCGTCTAGAACATATTGCCACGGGGGGTGCCACCAATGGTATAGAGTATAGGAGCCGAATGGTTTATGTGGGGAGGTGAGTACAAAACAGTCATGGATAGATAACCAATTCATAAAGTTTAGAGCTGATTAAAAACCATAAGCTCTTACATAACATAGTCTATATTCCATGGTAATGATGTACCTGTGTAATTACTTCAGCAAAGGATGCAATCTAATATAATACAAATGCAATGCAGTAACACAGTCATTATGTGACGTAAATCAGCCGTCTCTCTATAGTGAGGGAAGACGTTAATTAGTGGGAATCGATGTCAATGGGTCACATCGGCTTAATGGTGGTAATTAAGTGGCGTATATCGTATATCGTAAATTGCTTGTTTCCTTTGTCTTGTATGGAATTGATATTTCATTAGTACATTAAAAACCAGAAACTGCGTTATTGTAGGTTTGAAATTAAAGCGCACGGTTTTTTTACGATTGCTTAAAAATGAGAATCCCTTTCATAATGATAATCGCTGCACTTAATAAAGATAACCGAGTTGCAACTTCACTCTAATTGCAAGAATCTACTCCGTTTCTAAGTATGTCCCATGTTGGAAATGGTTGCAGAGTTCGGGGTTGAAAACGGCTAAGTCCGCCGTATAAAGTGACAGCCGTTTTCAGCCCCGAAATCTCCTTCCATTCCCAACATAGGGAATATTTAGAGACGGGGTAGAATTTTTAAATTTGGACTGTAATTGCAACTCGGTAACCTTCATGGAGATCAGTGATTATTATCATGAAAGGGAATTTCATTTTTAACTAATCGTAAATAATCGGTGCGCTTTATTTTCAAACCTACAATAGTTTGGTAGATACAATGTACCATTGTTACACAACCGATTTGAAACAAATGTTTAAGTTTTTGCCGATCCCGAGGTGTTCAGTTTAACCATGTTTCTAAGCAATTCAACATGTTCAGGCGCGGATTTAGAGGGGGCGCACCCGGCGCACGCCCCCCCCTGTTCGCTCTTATATGTAAGACAAAAAAATAAATTTGCGCCCCCCGGTTCAGCCTGATAATTTATACTGTTGCGCCCCCAGGCTCAATATTTTCTGGATCCGCGCCTGATGTTGCAAGTTGGTGAACATAGCAAGGAGAAACCACATGTATAGAACAAATTATTGTGACTTTTTTATTTAGTTTTAATTTTGCACTGGGCAAAACACGTCATTTTAGGTTTCCATTTCCCCTTCAATCAGAAACAAAATACACAACGAAAGTAGCAATATCATCGACAAGGCTCGTTGACGCAAGGCCTGATTGTTTGAAGAGCTATTGGACATTTTGTACTTGTAGAGTGAAAGGAGTATTTGCCATGTTGTGTTGTATTTGCAATACATTTTTTTACTTTTTTTACACTTAACATGTGATATAATTTCTATGCTGGGGGTTCCGAGACGATATTGTCACCTATGGCAACGTTAACAGTGCGCCCCTTGCGATATGGCATTTAAAGTCCTATAATCATTAATATTACCATTTATATTATATGTTATCAAAGGTGTTGTTGTACAATGTATGTGTTCTATAGTGAATCTACTATTGTCGTCTTGAGGTCATACGAAATAAGAATTCGCTCAATTAATTGTCTCCTTTGTGAGTACGTTTCCCAGTGTGCAAATTGTGATAATTGGTCTCCGGCCACCATTTTCCAAGAATTATGTTTGTCAAATGATGTTGTTGTACATAATTATCAGTTTCTATATCCGTTAATATGTTTCATAACTGATAACAACAATGTTGTGTAACTGCATCCAAACGTTGCATTTAAAAACAACCTTTAAGTTATCAATGGTATTTTCTAATTATGGCAATCCCTACATAGGCTATTTTGCTTGACAACCTAGAAAGAATGATTATGGACAGGAAAGCAATATTTTGCAGAATTATGAACTATCGTTGCCCGAGGGGCACTCAGCGATTTACTTTTTAAAATTGATCTCAATCTATTTATTATTTAGTATATATATGGGCGTATATATTTGAATAGTGTTAAAAACGTTGAATTGCATCAAAATATTTATTCGGATGTTGTAGGCAAGTTACCCCGAATAAAATCCCCTACTAGAATTAAAATTTCACGAAATCATATGCGTATTAGATAATTCTCTAGCAGATTAGTTTACAGAGACTTAATTTAGATAAATCCACATGGGTTGATATATTTACAAACATAATGCTCGAGTTAAATGATGGTTTCGAAAATATATATGTTCTGTTTTGACAAAAAAGTTGCAAGCAAGGAAGAGCTAGTACAAGAGTAAACATTTTTCCGAATAAATCGCTGAGTGCCCTCGTTGCACACCAATGTATGGAAGCGAGATTTCCACATAAAGCTATAATTGGTAAAAATTGAACACCATGCAAACGACACTTTTAAAACTAGCTTAATTTTTTATGATCTGAGATGAAAACTGAATTCAAAACTTCTTCTATTCACGATGAGACGGCTCATCGTCCATTTTTTGGCGATGTGACGATTACGCATTTATTATCGAAACTTTCTAAATATCAAATTTGAGCACCTAAGGGTATAGGAGTTCTATTTAGAAAACAAATCTATAAAAAAAATATTAATTCACAATTACGCTAAAAGATGGACGAATTGTTATGACATACATTCATACATGCACGCATACTCACCCTGTCCGGTCGATGCTACATAGATGCAAACTGTGTTGGAGGGTGGGTCAGGAACATCGGTCAGTCTCCCACCTAGTGCCTGTTCCATTGGTTCAACACTGCCAGTTCGAGTCATCGCCTTTGTTTGTATGGATAGCACTAGTATTTTATATTGAGAACATGGAATACTGTGCTCCCCTATTTAAACAGTAGGATGTAAGTAATAAAAATGGATGGATAAATCTTGCATATACTTTATCAGTATTAATACACTCCAGAGAAAAAAGGCATTTCTATATAATTGTTATTATAGAACTTTCATACTTTCAATTTTTATTTGCATAATTATTTATTGAACAATAAAATAAATCAATAATAATTGTCAATTTCATTACTCACCAAACGAACTTTTCTTGACCTTTCTAAATAAAGCTCGATTTATCCATATCTACTCTATCCATAATTTTTATTTGACACCTTTGTAAATCTGAATACCATATTTTAAATATCCTAAATAATAAGTATATTCCCTTAGGCAAAAAAAAAACATTTAACGCAGCACCTATTACTTCCCGTAAATTATATTACATAAATATTTCCATATCCATAGTAACACAAAAACACCAGTTCGAAAATGTGATATAAAAACATGAGATTTCTCACTGCAACAACATACTGCACTCGAGTGTCTCCCGCCGTAAATGATGAGGGTGTAATAACGACAACAATATTGCCCCCACCGTCCCCTCTCATCTTTTGCTCCCTTACTGAGAATGAGGCTGGGTCGAGATAGGGGTGACACTGTGTATGTATCTGTTGTTTGGTTGTTGAAGTACTGTTTATATGTGACACTCGCACCAGGCAGTAGGGTGGGCTGGGTGGTTTAGTTACAGGTGATGGTGATAATAGAAGGTTAGTGATGAATGTTTAACAGGGATAAAATTTCATTTGGAATGAGAAAAAAAAAAGACGTGAAATTGACTGATATCTTAATGTACACATTGGGGTCGTCTGTTGATATGTCCAATACATTTTAATTGTACGTTTAGTATGCAAAACAATATACATTTGTAAATATGATGTATAAGTCACTGATTGTTTTAAAAAAAAATATTTAATTAGTTAAATTCTACAATTCTTTAGTGTTTTATTTTCCTCATATTCTTCACATATTTCCTATATTTATTTTACGAATACCTTTTATCTACACTAAACAGATATCTATCACGAACGCAACCCCATCTCATCATCCCCTCTAGTGTCACAGGTGATGTTAGGAGAGCACAAAGTGCTGCTCGCTGCTTTCGCTTCCGTCCTCACCTGTGCGTACTCTGCCCATCTGAAATTCATTTTTGATTTTTTAAATTGATTATGTTATTTACCTTATCAAAATTTTAGAACCTTCAAAATTCCATAATTTTTCAAATTATATTTTGTTTTCCAAATTTTCCTATTTTTCTGATTGTCATTATAAAAAATGATGTTATGCCTATATTGAACCCCATTGTCAAAACTAAACAATTTTCCTTCCCTTACACAAGTTCCATCTTCTTTTTATCTTACCATCCTTACAGTGTGTCACAGGTGATGTTAGGAGAGCAGATAGTGCTGCTCACTGCTTTCGCTTCCGCCCTCACCTGTGCCTACTCTGCTCATCCTAAGGTGATGCGTCAAAACGTTGTCATCTTTTGTTTCGCTCTGTTTTGCATATAAAACAATGGGGATGTATGTGTTTCAATCTTAAGGTCATAAATGTTATTTGTCAGAAGTAGCCTAGCGTTTAATTTATGTACATTTAATGAACAGTTTTGATATGTCAGTTTTGATGTTATTATTAAGATGTGTTAATGGTTAGTTTTGTCATTATAAGATCACACGTTGCTTGGAACCAAGTCTAAATGTTCCGTCAAGATCAGTTAAAAAATGTGTGGTTTTAAGATTTGTATATGGTAAATATGTCGTCGGTCAGATTCTACACTCGGACTCAAACCGCCCAAGCGTCCCTGCATTCTAATCGGGAAGTCCTCAAAATATCATTCATATATATCATATTCATATATACTCGACAACAAAAGAAGTGTCCGCTTGTTCAAATCTCTGTAACTTCAAAAGTATTTAGTCGATTTTAATTAATTATGTACCAAATTAAACAGCACATACTGTGAATTTATTTAATGAGTTTTTACGACTCTATATTTGCTATCGACGATTCGGCGAACTCTTAAAAATGAACGAACGAAATAGCGAGTAACAAACCTTCAAATATGCATTTTTCATGGATGTTTGAACTATCTTGCCAGAAATTTTAAAGGTAATTGGTACATTTGGATTCTTTAGGTGCATATTCGATAATTCAAGCCAGTTGCGGCGATCGCTTGAGCTGACAAAGAATCTTGCGAATGGTCAGACGCTAGGCACCGGAAGTGCCTGCTTTAGTGCAATTGTTCAAAAGAACTGTTTGGATGTGCCAAATGATGCCTTCACGGGTTTTGTAATGCTACAATGATGGGTTTACAACCGTTTTGGAAATTAAGTTTCGCTTATTTTCTCGTTACTTCGAAACACGATATGATTCGAAAAGTCACATTCCGTGAACTTTTGTTAAATCCGTAGTTTGAGTTTTCCATCAAGAAAAAAACTATTTTCATGCATGTCTAAGACAACCTGATGGTCGATTTCCACGCCAAAGTCTCGTAGCAATGGTGCGCGAAAGCGTATGCCTTGATAAACAGATCGACGTATTCTACACAATTTTAGCGTGATTACGCGGCTAAAATGACCGTTAAACAGTTTTTCATAACTCGTATCTCTAGATTACAATGTTCTAACCTATTTAAAGCGTATTCACTCAAATAATCAATTGTTTGCGCGAAACCGCGCCTATATCGAGCGTATTTTCAATGCATTTCGCGACATCGTTTAGATGGAAAACGAGGACAGCAACGGTCTTTCGGTTTATTTTCTATATTTTGCACACCCTTGAAGATAATATTGACAATGACCGATTTCGTTCGAACGCCCCGTCAATATAACCAGGTTAAGTTATCCCTTTCAAACTTTGCCGAGTTTATTCGAAAATTACGTCTAGGCTATGGAGCGAATGGAATTCAAAGTGCAATTAACAGAGTTTAGAGCATGTGAGCTATCTTGAAATCATACCGCTTTTATTGTGTAATGTGATTAAGACTGTGTTCGCAGTAAAGCGCCAAAAACACGTTTTTCCGACATTTTACGATGTGCGCTGCGACACATGTGGCATAGAAATAACATTTTTCTCACCGTTTTTGAGTTACGAAAACCTTATACTATCTCTAGCACATAGCGCTCTTCCTCTCCTACCGATACTCATTGAATGATGATCGAAATCAATGTTTCTTAGCCCTTCGATAAAACGGACGAGATACTCGTCAAACAGATTCCAGATTGCTAGGTTTGCGAGACCATCTATAATTATCATAACTGAAACTAACAAAGGTGTTTTAATTGGTTCCATTTTTGATACAATGAAAAAATATTAACATAAAATGACCGGACATTTCTGTTGTTGTCGAGTATATAACCTACGCTAAAAATTCTTCACCAAGCGAGAGGATTGATGTGTCGAAACTGCCCATACGAACAATTTAAATTGATGCATTTTATTTGCCATTTTAAATACGCATTGATGTAAATTTAGCGATGAAAATTCACAAGATTTACGACAGCGGTCTAATGGAAAAACGATTGCATATACTATTATTTATGCTTGTTTTATGTTCTTTTATGTTTTTGTAGTATTGGCCTTTAAAGCGAGGGTTATGCTAAACTAAAATGATCCAGGCATTCTGATCCCGTCGGAGAGAGAATACAACTCATTAACATTGTTTGATAATTATAAGCGATCTATAAGCAATACACGAACCTCAATGGATAATATCGTAAAATATTCTCTATTATTGTTTTGCACTGGGATAATATTCGTCTTTTTGATTAAAGTAACATTCATTTGTACTAATGAATTACCCGTAAGCTTGAGCTATTTGCTCCTATCAGACTGCAAAACAGTGTTAATCAATCAAAAAATAAAGCCAGATCAATAATCAAATTGTAAAATGTTAAACCTTATTTTGCGATATAGTCTTTTTTGGAAAAGGAACCACAATAACATGATGTTATATTATACGCTAGCTTCAGTTTTTAAATATATCTATATATGTCCTAGATTAGCAAGCTGATTAACGAACGAGTAATGGAAACCTTAGATGAATAGTATAGATATCTCACACATGATCTCTTACATATAGCATCACCTCAGGTTAATAAGCAAGCTCGTTCATATTTGTGCTTCTCTAAGTTATTAACAAGCCAGATATTATAATGATTTACACCCAAGAAACCACCATCATATTGTGACACCAGTGCGATGTGCGTGTTTAAGAGAACAAAAAGAGCTTAGAGGAGCTACAGAAACTCTCACCTGAATAGTTGCCATAGCAATGTGAAAACAACCACGCGCATTATTTTATTTCAGTTCATATAGAGGGGGATGGGTTATATGATTGTATCATTGACATATTTGAGTTTCTAGATAATCATTAGTATGGCTAGATTGAATAAAATAGCAAGTGGTTGCAAAAAATGTGCAAATAAATAATTAATTACAATAGTGTTTAATATATGTAAAAGTAAACATGCATGTCACTATTCATAAGATCGCTGATAAAATTGTATTATACATTTATATGTAAAATTGTACCAACAATATAAATGCCTGTATGCATTTCACATATCACATCAATATGTCTAATTTGATATACTCAGAGTTTACTGATGTGTTCCAGCATATCTGAATCCACTCTTTCCATGATGTAAAAAGGGTTTTATCTGCGTAACAAATATAGCACAAGTTTGGTAATCTAGCTAATGAGAGTTGGAATCTCTGATAAAGAGAGGGTGTCAGTGACTTGAGGCTTCTCCCTTATTAATACCATCAAAGGGTATCATGAAAGATCCTAGCTGCAATATGGAATGAAAACGTATACGTTACTATTCTGCCTGAGTAGACTAGTAGATTTGAGGTCAAAAATGGCCGAACCTAGACAAAATTCAAACAGAAATGATTTTATGGCTGTCGTTCAGTACAAACATTCTAGTTTTACCAGAAAAAAGTCCCATTCGATCTAACGGGCGGAAATTATTTTTTTTTACACTTTATTAACACCACCCGAAAATTTCCTTGTAGAGCCAGGGTAGAGTCCAGGTCGCTTCTTTTATAACGTATTATATCCTATTTAAAAAGTTCTGCACCCATTTATTATTTGATACAAATAAATAGAATTCGATTAAATACAAATGTCAAATGTTTTTCAAATAAATTTTAAGTTTTAATTTCTGAAAAATTGTTGATGCCTTAAAAAGTAATAAACAGGCCTCTTATCTCATACAATTTGTTTCTAATAAAATTTTAGTGAATTATTGTCATCCTACCTTATGTTCCTTCCCCCATATAAGTAATTTCATGGCAAAAAATATTTGCATACACGACGGAATCGATGTCATAAATGCGGACACAGCCATGTCGGCTCTTTAAAAAGTTACATGATATCCCATTATTTACGTTGTGAGCCGATATATTTTTTTTTGTATTAACAGGGTGACCAGAGTCAGGGGAAATCAGGGAGGATCAGGGAATTTCACAATCCCGTTTTCAAATCAGATAAAATCAGGGACAATTGACCATTTTGGAGAAAATCCGGGAATTTTATTATGAATCAGGGAATTTCGTTATAGTATTTATTTGTTATTTTTTAATATTTGTCCAAAAATGTCGCTCGCGCCTTCGGCGCTTGCATACTCTAAAGCTTTCTTAAACGTTTTGCTAGCGCCTTCGGGGCACGGATATTAACTAAATATAGGTATGGTGTGTTGTTATATACCACCTTAAATTGGGCCAGTATCAATCTTGGATCAGGGAAAAAATCAGGGAAAAGTAAGGGAATTCGAAACTGACTGGAGATTGGTCACCCTGATTGAACTAAAAAGATAATTCATCAATGTTATTCTTAAAACACATTAATGTTAAAAATGTTAAATATATTCATTAACTGCCTGACGATAATCATATTCGACAGGGGCACATCCCACTCGGCAAGACGTCCACGGACGTCGAGAGGACGACCTAATTTGGCCCGTACGTAAGTTTTCCGGACGTCCTTATTTGTCGCGGACGTAGAAAATACGTTTCATTGAAGTCGCGTCCGAATCGAACGTACGAATGACATTCTACGGACGCCGGGAGGTTTAAGGACGTCCGGAAAAACTTACATATGGGCCAAAATTAGGTTGTCCTCTCGACGCCACGTCCGAATTAGCCGTACTATGGACGACCCTTGCCGAGTGGGATGGATTTTAACATGTCCGTCAGGGTAACCAGTATCCAGTCCGTTACGAATATGCATGTATTTAATATTTTAGCGCCGAAGGCGCGAGCCAAAATTTAAAGAAAGGTTTGTAGTACGCTCGCTCTTGAGGCAGGCGCGATTTATTTTATTGAGAATTTATAAATGAAACAATAAAATTCTCAAACGGAATTCTCTGAATGGTTTCCCTGAATTATAATGATTTTCGTTTTATGTTTCCTTAATTGGAAACGGGATTTCGAAATTCCCTGATTTACCCTGACTCAGCCCACTCGGCAAGGGTCGTCCATAGTACGTCGAATTTGGACGTGACGTTTAGAGAATGACCTACGTTGGGCCCATATGAAAGTTTTCCGGACGCCCTTTTACGTCCCGGCGTCCGTAGAACGTAATTAGTACGTCCGGATCGGACGCGACGTCGATGCAACGTCTTATCTACGTCCGCAACGAATAAGTACGTCCGGTAAACTTACATATGGGCCCAAAGTAGGGCGTCGGCTCAACGTCACGGACGTCTTGCCGATTGGGAGTTCACTCTGGTAAGTACTTACACTTTTGTTGTTAACGGAAAAGACATATATTGGTATCAAAATGAGTTTTTAGATGAAAAATTGGAATTCGGGTGGTTATCCGTTCGTCTGTCTATCGTTCGTTTGTCATACACAGGGTGTTGATATAGATATTTGTGTATATGGACCAGACTGTTTGGAATCGATCAGATATAAACATACATATAAACTAAATTTCCAATTAGATAAAGTCATGTGGACGTTATTTTTAGACTTATAACTGACGATAACTGACATAAAAAGGACGAGCATAAGAGACTCCCCGAAATACCTTATATACGACGTCATTATTAAATGATCCGCTACGAGTCGATTTGGAACGTATATTTATGACTTAGCCCACTCGGCAAATAATCGCCTCAGGACGTCCTATCCACGTAGTTGTTCCGTCCTGATGTCCCCGACGCTAATTGAACGTCCTAATGATGTCAACTATGTGATATCCTACAATGTTGGTAAATGACATCTGTGGAACGGAGTTTTGCCATTTATCCGACGACATGGTGACAATTTCGACCTGATGAACGTCGTATTTACAACGTCATGATAAATTCTACTATTTCACGTCGTGACAACATTTGATAAACGACGATGACCGGACGTGTTAAAAAACACGTCTTTAAAATACGTCGTAAAGACGTCATTTGAGGGCAATGATGGGATGTTTCATCCTTTAACATCATAGCTACGTCCTATTTGCGTCGCGGACGTTGGGACGTAAACCCCCGAGGTCTTGATGTTCTAAGGAGGTTGTTAGCCGAGAAGGTATATGTTGTCCTAAACTAGTCAAAAGGGGGCGATTAAAGGACGTAACATTTCCTAAAATAAATTGTCAACAATCAAAATGATAAAATTTTGGAGGGCTATTAGCGGTATTCTTAAACAGCACTTTGTCCTTGCACAAGTAAAATTGCAACGTCAAGGGGACGTCGAATATGTAGCGTCGTTAGAACAACAATAGTACGTCGTTACAAAGAGTCATAACTGATGTCCTCCGGACGTGAAAGTTTGCAACGTCATGAAAAAATTATCCTAAGGACGTCCTTTTATGGCACCGATGGAATGTCGTATTTTTGACATCCTAGCGACGTCATAATTGCGTCGTGGACGTCCGGACGAAAATCTACGTGATAAGGACGTCCTGGGGATTTTATTTGCTGACCCGGATGACACTCCAAATGGAGAGTTTAGGTTTTAATTTAGGTTTAAAACAAACAAAAAAATAGAAATAATAAAGCCTTATATGGCATATATATGTATAAATATAAATATATATATATGTATCTGTATACGTGGATAATATTTTGTCTAGATTATTTGAATATTGTTAAGGAATAAGACAACTTTTAGTCATAAATTTAGTATGTATGTGTAGATAAAAGTACAAGGAATAAGACTATTAATCTTTTGTCGGTAAAAATTCAATTTTTAACATTAATAATTTTTAGAAAACATTAACTTTTATACGTTTCATATCAAAGTGCATATGTACTCGAGTACTTGATCGATCGTGAAAAGGATTAATACTATTGTTTTTAAACATGAACAGTGAACTTTTAGTCGTGGCATTCAGTGTCCTTATTACTAGGATAGTATTTCTCGGTGACGGAAATATAACTGATCGTTCGATAGCTATGTTTCAAAATCCGATTACATCAAGGATTACACAGCGGGTCTGCAATGTTCCCGTGCAACAACGGCGGAATTTATCAAACCTGAAAATCGTTCCTCGAATCGATACAATAAGAACCATTGGCAATCGCCCAGTAAATGAAAGGTTCTATAATAATGGAAATAAACCAAATAGAAGCAATCTCATTGAAATTAAAACAAAATCAAATGATCATGTCGCGGCATCTGAATGTGCGAAAATCGCTTTTATCAACTGTCGGTCCTTGAACAACAAATCTGATACCATTTTAGATTATATAATTGAGAACGATTTAACCGCGTGTTTTTTAGCTGAGACATGGTTAAAAAAGGACCATTATTTCGCCCTCAGATCAGCCACCCCTGATGGTTTTAAATTCTACAATAAACCTAGATCGAATGATGCAAAGGGTGGAGGAATCGCTACAATATTTCAACAAAATACGAACTGTAAAGAGATCATAAATGAAAATAATTTCAAATCATTTGAGCATCAAGCGCTAGATATTGAAATAAATGGCACCCAATGTTTTTTCGCTGTAGTATACAGGGTGCCCTCTTCACAATCAAATAGAATTTCAAAGGCGTTGTTTTTAGTAGAATTTGCACAATTTCTTGAACCCATAGCTTTGAAAAAACAAAATTTAATTATCTGTGGAGACTTTAACATCCATTGAGATAATAAAAATGCCTCAGAAACCAAACAAATGACTGATCTCTTAAGCACGTTTGGGTTATCGCAATATATAGAAACATCAACGCATAGCCATGGTCATACTATTGACTGGCTTATTTCTAGAACTGAAAAAGCAATAGTAACAGAATGTGTCGTGGATGAGTTCGTATCAGATCATTGTGCAATCAAGGCATATCTAAGGATAAAAAAGCCGAAATACAATAGAAAAACAATAGCATACAGAAAAATTAATAAGAAAGATAGTGATATTGAACAGTCAGAATTGATCAAAAAACCATGTTCTGATCTTAACGGATTAGTTCACCTGTACAATAAGGTGTTGCTTGAACTGATTGAAAAACACGCTCCCCTTAAAATACGGCAAGTCACTGATCGACCAAAGGTCCCCTGGATAAATCAAGATTTCAAAGTTGCAAAAATCAAACGTAGAAAAATAGAAAAAGAATGGAGAAAAACAAAACCTCAGAAAATCGC
>LQRL01093032.1:51739-65478 GCA_001703475.1 Hydroides elegans | reverse complement strand
AAAATCGAAGTACTTAGAATCAAAGAAAAAGCGAAGGAAATGTACTATACGGATAGAATTGAAAAATGTGATAAAAACCAAAAGCTTCTGTTTGAATTGCAAAATGAGATGCTATGCAAAAAAATCCAAACAAGAGTTACCTGATAGTGTTTCTGATGAAAATTTGGCCAATTCATTTAATAAATTTTTCATGGAAAAAATCGAATCTATTCGAAATGACCTGAAGTCGAAACAAACTAATAAAAACTCATTCACTGAAAAAATCACATCATCCAAAATGGAAAATTTTCAAAGTGTTAGTCAGGATAGAATAAAGTGTGTTGTTAACAATCTGAGCAGTGCAACCTGTCCTTTGGATCCGATAAAAACTGATTTGGTTAAAAAATGCCTGGATATTTTGGTTCCAACGATCACAACGATAGTTAATTCTTCGTTAAAATCGGGTGTTTTCCCTTCCGATCTTAAAAGCGCTATCATCAGGCCAGCCCTAAAAAGCCTAATTTGGATAGAAACAATTTCAAAAATTATAGACCAGTATCGAATATCCCGTTTTTGTCGAAAGTGATAGAAAAATGTGCGATTTCCCAATTGGATAGTTACATGGATGCTGAAAATATGCATGAATTACACCAATCGGCCTATAGGGTCGGTCACAGCACGGAGACAGCCCTTACTAGGATACAGCATGATATTGCCTGTGAGCTGGATCAGAGCCGTGGAGTGATCCTGATTCTTCTGGATCTCTCCGCGGCATTTGACACAATAGACCACCAAATACTACATGATCGGATGAAGAACCGCCTCGGCATACACGGCACAACATTAGACTGGTTCGACAGCTACCACCATCAACGAACGCAACGAGTTTTGATCAACGATACAACGTCGCAGTCGGTTATTCTACAGTTTGGCGGCCCACAGGGGTCCCTAATCGGGGTTGAGGACTACAAAGTGTATACACTCCCGGTAGGTGACATTATACGAAAACACGGTCTGATGTTTGAAATATACGCCGACGACACGCAGCTATACATATCGTTCGTAATTCGAGATAGGGATGACTTGGCAAATGCGACGTCCAAAATTGAACCTATACCTCAAAGAACTGCATCACAGAGCATATGCATATGCTAGACGTATCGATCAAATAGTGGGACTAAAATAGTTAGGTTATCAACTTTATTTGTTGATAACTCGGTTATCACAATTGTTATTTTATTGAAATTATTTATGGCCCTAGACAGATCTATCCTCAATGAATTGATGGTAAAATATGCAAAAATATATCTGAATATAGTGAGATATATTTTTGCATATTTTACCATCAATTCATTGAAGATAGATCTGTCTAGAGCCATAAATAATTTCAAGAAAATAACTATTTTGATAAAGTTGATAACCGAGCTATTTTAGTCCAACTATTTGATCGATACGTCTATGCATTTGGAAAATGATACCAAAGTATATTCTTCAATATAAACTATAGCAATCATTAACACGAAAAAACGGGAAAGTGATATCAAAACCGGAAGGCATTGTTTATAATCATATTTAGAAAATAATTAATTATACTGAAAGGAGAAATGGTTGCATTATTATCCGAAGTATGACCGTTTATTGGTTTACAAGGGAGGCTACATGCCAATGAGACGCGACATGGTAATGGAAAAAATCTAAACCTTAATTTCTTTAACACCATTTGTCTTTTTGCGTTGACGTTTCATTCTAAACATAGTATGTATGTATATTAATGTTGTGTCGAAATATTAACTTGATATTCAAAGTAGAAGTAATACAATATGAACTTTGAAATTTCATTCCATTTCCATGTCGGTTAAAATACATGTAGCGTCCCTTGTATCGAAACATGTGATCGTTTTTTTCTTTATATATCATTTTAGTTTTGAGTTTGCTCAAAACACAACTTATTTTTCTCTACTACACATATGATGATTTTATATGTTTTATTATTCAAATTATTCATTAAATTAATTCTTATGCATCAATACCCGCTATCATAGTATGTATCCCGTGGGTCGGTTTCACTGGCACACTAGTTGAAGAAAAATAGCTATTATTATGTTTCAAATGCATAAGAGCAACAGGAGTCTCATTATGATCTCCCTGGTTTTCTCATGCTGTTATTTTATTTAGATAAATGGAGGCATATCGTGTCCTTTGATTATTAATGATTGAAGAAAACCACCTATATATACGGCTTATGTAACCATACATTTTTCATGCAAATGTGTGTTGATTTATATATCAGGTAAGTAGATTTTAAGGAAAATAATGTGGTATGTAAAAAAAGTTTGAATAGATAAATGAATAATGAATATATACATATATAAAATCAGAAGAAATTAAAAATAGTAAAATAATGATGGAAAAATAGTCTTTTCTCTAGATACTCACTTCAAATAACTTTTATGGCCGAGTCGAGAGGTTGTATCTTAATAACAGAGAACAAAAATGTATCCGTATTTCAAGAAGCGAGTATGATTGATCAGGTTATATGGGTAGGTAAATTACAATCATGGCTTGATCACAAAATTATGGAAAAAAGGTACAGAACAAAATTCATTGGTTCAATAACCCTGCAAAGTGTTAAACATTTTTCAGGTGGAATTTTTGCGAAACCGTGATATAAGTGCGGACAAATAAGTTACGCGAATGACTCTAAAATTAAACCAGCAAATGTATATCAGTTCTCTATATGCGTGACTTTTTCAACATATTCTAAACCAATTCCAATTCCTGACTAAAGAGCGACGGATCTATGTATATCCTTTATGAGCACATACTGCAAAACTTTTGCATCAAAGATGAGTACATTAGGATTTTTTTTCTAACGAAAGTTTGGTTGTTGTCTATCAACTGTACAATAGTTCTTAAGGCCTTTTTCGATCTTTTTTTTGCTTAAAAAACCGTATTTGTGATAGTATTTCTTATGTGAAATACAAAAACGATTATTGCGTTTCAAAATGCTATTTGTTTTTAAAGTTCCCAGATGCTAAACATGAAAAACAGGGTCTGTTTGGATAGAAAAAGGCTCGAAAAAAGCTTCTCGTATGGCGGGGTCCCATCTCTTACCGTTTTTCATCTTCTTGGCGTTTTGAGAAACCATGGACATACGCAACAATGCATCCATGAATAAGGCTTTCCTCATGTCGCGATAGTAACTCACATCGGGAAAACGCTTCCTGTTCAACTAGTATGATTATATGTATGTGGAAATAACACATTGAAGCGGAAGCGTGCAGCATTTTAAACCATGTGGTAATGCCCAAATTCGCTCATATGTATTAGTTACATCTCGGGCAGAATTGCGGAATGAGAAATAGTGTGCGGAAATCCTTCGTTGTATTAAGGAAATGCTTATATACAATATACATGCCAATGTTTCCAAACGGGACAATTTTCTAATAACATTGAAAATGAATGTCATTTAACAAAATATGAGTTCCTCATAATTATTATGTTGCCAGGAAAATTTATTATAACGTTTCCTTGTGCATTCATTTAACAGGTAATGCAAGTGTTCACACTATCAGCGATCGCACTTGACCTTAGTCGCGATAAAGGGGTTCACACCATGAGTAGTTCTTAAAAATTTCTTAATTTCGAACGAAAATCGATTAGACTGCCACAACGAATAAAATAAGAGCAGCTGACTTGTTTAATGAGTTTATCAGGGATATTGAAGTCTAAACCACTCGCCGTTTGATGATTCAATATGTCACGAATATACACACAAAGTCTTTAAACGCCTGTGGAAATACGCAATTAAAATTATTAGTTTATGCATGGTTTTTCTTCGAGATGTGTGACGTATTTATTTTTGATTAAACATTTGTTGTCATAGGATGTCCTTCATAAAATTCAACAGCAATAACAGTGCAATCTATGACATTCATCTGTGTTCTACCTATAGGCCTTCTTTACGTAGAGACACTTTTATATGAATCACATAAGCTTTGTAATTTACGCGTTTTGTGTTCTGCAGGACAGTCATTATTGAAACTATAACTTCACACTGACATCAATGATTCTGTGACGGAGATGCTTAGTCATTGATTAAATATAGCATATTCTGCACTTAGTCACATGATATTGATCTTGCAACATATGTATACGTACATTGTATATAAACATTGATATATAGTTGATACATATGATGATACTTCTTTGTGATTTGAACATAATATTTTGAAATAGACGGATAAAATGAAAAGATAACAGTTAATTTAAATAGGATATATACGGGATAAATATCACAGTATAACTAGGTATGAATTGCCACTTGTCAAAGATCTTCTATTCCGTTATAATCTCAGCATCGAATGGATATCACTTCTATACTCACCTGTCAAAAATATTTTCTATGATACGAGAAAAGAATGCCTAGACTAAGTCACCCTACCTTTGATTTATATAATATATAATGCAACTAAACATTCAAACTACGTAAACGACAGAGTAGAATCTATGAATTCATCTATAAGTGATAACAGAGTAGAATCTATGAATTCAGCTATAAGTGATAACAGAGTAGAATCTACGAATTCATCTATAAGTGATAACAGAAAAAATTAAGTTTAGGTACTTACATAGGTTTATAAGTACGTTTTTTTTATGAAATAACAAACATCATTAGCCCTTTTGCGAAATTCAAATTGCTTTGCATTCTATAACAAATATTTTTAAACGTGTTTTGAAAACGTCAATTCATGATTGATATAGCATTTTATTTATCCAACACGTGCTAATTATCACAATTTACCACCAACAATGGTTTTGAATGTCGCAAAAAAAAAGATGCGATATAATACTGTTATTCATGCATATGGAAGTTTCACGTACGTCGATATGTTACACCGCCATTTGTATTCCATTTTTTTCAGCAGTCACAGTTGTGCCAGGAGGGATGGCAGCTATATTATGACGAAAACGAAACCAGTCACATCTCATATTTATAAATGCCATTATTACGCTTAGGGCCTGTTCACACGGGGAAGCGATAAGAATATATAAAGAACATATAAATATATTGCCGCTTACCGCTACCCGTGTGAACAAGCCCTTACCCACTCGACAAGACGTCCACGGACGTCAAGAGGACGACCTTATTTGGGCCCGTACGTAAGTTTTCCAGACGTCCTTATTCGTCACGGACGTAAAAAAGACGTTGCATCGACGTCGCGTCCGAATCGGACATACAGATGACGTTCTACGGACGCCGATACGTAAAAGGACGTCCGGAAAACTTACATATGGTCCCTAATTAGGTCGTCCTCTCGACGTCACGTCCGAATAAGACGTAATATGGACGACCCTTGCCGAGTGGGCAATCCGCATAACACCATGTCTCTCTCTACTCTAGTTAACAAGTATGTATGTTCTATTTATAGCTACTGTATGGTCGCTTTTCTATGAATCAAACGTCATAATGTCGTACCCACCACAAACGCAACAACCGCCTCCGTACGGATCAGCTGGCGCACCGCCTCCAGTCGGGTTTAACACAGGACCTGGTTAGTGATGAGGTTGTCTAAAAAGGATGTTAAGAATGATAAAAAACATTGAATGTTTTGTTCAAAGATTTTGGTTCGTGTTATTTGAATAAGCATTTTCAAATTTATTTTATTCATCGATCATGTTTAGTCCACTATGTATTCGACATAAGTGACGTTTCAATCCGATTTCTTATTGAGTTATAATTATAAAATCGTAATAAAATTGATATTATTAATAATGGTACATATTCTTATTTCGGTTCAGCTTACCCACCACCCCAAGGTGCCTATCCCCCACCGCAGCCCGGCTACGCACCCGCCCAACCGGGATACCCTCCACCCGCCGGATTCGCTCCACCGCCACAACCGGGTTACCAGGGGCAACCCGGATATGCGGGCTACCCGCCGGGACAACAGCAAATGCATCCACCGCCGGGACAGACAGTGTAAGTTATGATCATGTTACAAGGTTTTTTTTTGTTGAAAAAGTTGATATTTTGATTTTCACTGATCACTTTAGGATATCATATTCATGCATGTATTTTAAACAAACAAGATGAACATAACTATTAGTTTCATGAAAGTATAGTTTAATTTTTTTGTTCAACAATGAATTACAACAAAATAAGCTATCGCGCAGTTATTATATATTTGTTTATTATAGAGAATTCCCATGTCTTTATATATAGGGTGGTGATGGACCAACGAGGTCACCCTCAACAACATGGAAGACAAAAGAAAGACAATAGCGAATTGTGTTGTCTCCTCGGCTGTCTGTCCGCTATATGCATTTGCTGTATGCTCGACTAGTGCGTCTAGAAACAATAGGATATTTGACGTACAATAACGCTCCGGAGAACTAAATGGCAAGATAGAATTGGACACAAGTGAAAATCAGAGGCGCAGATTTACAGGGTGTACTCATGATATATAAGAAAATGAGCACCCCGGTTAAATATTTTCTAGATCCTTGCCTTATGAAACTGTTTGTCCGCGGTGTGATCGATATCACGCATGGTGATTCAACGAAGGACTGTCGTCTTGATTTGTTACCAATGTATTTTGGGGACTAAATGATGGAATGTTTGTTCGCAACTTCTTGTTCGGAAAAAAACTAGTTTCTTAAATTTTACATGTGTGTCATGTTCTAAATTTATGTCGTATTTTACGAATATTTTTTACTGGTAGAACTCATCATTCGTTTTATGTTGATATGGACACTTAAATTTACAAATAATTATTTTAGCAATTACACATATTTTGTTTGATAGTGTATATGATGATGTTATACAATTTTATGTGCATTGATTATAAAGACTGCTATGGTATATGTCAACTATCAATTTTCATAAGGATGTGAAAACAAGTACATATAATGTTCTTTGAGTAATATATTGGGTACGTCAAATTAGAAACGTACATGTTGGGAAACGTTGCATTTTAGTATTAAATAAATAAGATTGAAATCATATGGGTCGTGGGGAATCCTAAATATAGAGGTCGTAATTCAGGTTGAAATGATAGGAAGAAACTATATCTATTCGGCAATCTCTTGGTATATAATAATGAAATGCAAGAAAACATTGATATATATTAAAATATTGCTTTATTTATATAGTGCATTTGTAATGTAATCATATCAAATACATGTATGTATAAGAAATAAATGCGTTGCTTAAAATACTAGTATGTGATTCACGGTAAGTTATTTCTACAACGAAAGCGCTCGACCTTATATAAAACACCTTAAATATGAAAAAGGAAATAGTACTAACACTCTAAGCACAAATATTGCTTTCACAAACTTAACTTCCTTTTTATCATGAATTCGGTTTGAATTCAACGATGAATATTGAGCAAACCCAATAATCCGACTTATGTAAACGCACTTTTTAAATTGCTGAATTTCAACAGAGAAATGATACGCGATGAAAACCGACTGTCAGTTACGAATCTAAGATTAAATGGGCTCGAACAAACTATGCCAGAGAATATTTCCTTCGTATTATTGCCTATCATGTGAAGTGTCTTTATGCGCTGTGTATGTTACTAAAAAGGATAGAATAACACTTTTTAAAATCACATCATTATAGAATTCTATCAGATTCATACATTCAGTCTACTATCTAACAACGGGTATTCATATATTCGTACACGCTTTCTAAATAAATTAAACATTAACTCTAAAAATATTCATTTGATAAAAAAACAATCAAAATATATATCATGTATAGTTGTATATACATATATTCAACAATATTTACACAGTTAGATATATAATATATCACAATGAAATGATTACATCGCACGATATCCGCCCAAACACTGATAACTGGTCCCTTTTATTAGAAAGTAACGGTTTTAGAAGCAAATCGTCTAAAAGCGGACAAAAAAGAAAGTCCCCAGCAACGTTTTTTGACCTAGGGTCAAAATTAGGTCATAATTGCATATATTCAAAATGTCTTTGGTAGAAACGATACGCGACACTTGGAAAACCCGTTTTTTGCTAATAAAATATTCACTAGATTGCTAAAACTATGACGTTTAAGAGTATCGGAAAATCAACAGTAAAATTGTATTCAAAATATCAAGTGATTATTTGGTGATTATTAATAAATTGGTTTTGAGACATATCTGCTAAAACCACATCCAGCTATCTATCATACTGCCAGGCAATTATTCTTATGAGCCAGTTTAGAGTGTTTGCTATCACAGTCAAAGTGCAACAGAGGCGCTATCTCGGGCGTTCGCGTGAAGCGCTCTTTGTCTCTCCCCACCCACCCATTCTCAACCGCATCCGGTATCCGTCCCGTGCTACCATGGATACCATGCCGGTCGCTAAGCAAACTGTCTTTGAAGCGAATACGCAGCGGTACCAATGGTGTAGGGGCGGTATTCATGTGGGTCAAACCGATTGCTTCTAATGCGTGTTTGTTGTGGGTTGTGATACCATTGTCTGTGGGACTCAACGCGATTGGAGCGCATTTATTTTGTGTGTGTGACCCTGTTGTGTTTGGTGAGGACGTTCGCGAATTTGCTTTGCGCTGGAGTTTGACACTGTTGCTAGCCAACCGCTGCATATGCGACGGTATGAAGCCGTTGCTACCCGACCCACTTCCGGCTTGGCCATTGTGGTGCCACGTGAGTTCGTGGGGTTTCGGGATATAGAAGTCTGATTCCAGTTCGTCGACTATATCACTGTGTTGATCGAGTTGGTTGGTGTGTGACACGTAAGGGCTGGCGAGTGTTTTCTCGGACATGTGACGCATTTTGACTTTTTCGCGACGCGCGTGGTCCTCGCCTGTTATCCAAAAGGTCTCCACTTCACCTTTACCCTGATGGATAAGGATGAACGTATTTATAAAAACTACACATTGATTTATTCTTATATTTCATATCATCAAATAAAACACAAAAACATATGTTATTGAATAATCAGAATAATTTCTACTTTGGTTAATGAATAGACTCTACGAGTACAGATAACGGATACAAATGCCAAATTTGCATCAAATCTAATTAGGCTAGCACTTTTAAAAACAATGTTATGATACCTATATATAGTTACAAAATATAAGATACAAAGCATTTTAACGACAATCAATCCCTAAATAAAAGTACCTTCATGGCAACCATTCCACGTCGCTCGATGTGATATCCGCCAATTTTGTCGAGCAGCTCTTTGCAGGTTGGCGAACAATGAACTCGTAGAGCTGTAAAGTGATCGAAGTTTGATTTTGATAGCACGTTGAATTAGTTAATTGGCAAAAACAAAAATATTGTTTCAAAATATTGGCCATTTGGTAAAGCAATTCATTAATGAGAGTGTTATTTATTTTTATTTTTGAAAATACATCAATGATATTTTTGTACATGATTGGATGCATCATATGTTATTCTAAAGATGCTGCAGTACAATTGTATTGATATGAAATATCAACTTTTTTCAATAATCAAGTCCCAATATATACTCACGCAAACCATTGGACTCCATTCGACTTGCTGTATTGACTGTGTCTCCGAAAAGGCAATACCGGGGCATTTTCTTACCAACTACACCAGCCACACATGGTCCTAGATTAAGGGTATACATTGTAATGTATAGGCAATACGTGAATAGTACATCATACTCAAATACTAAACCAACTTTATGAGGATGAACATTTATTATAATCATCACACATGATCTGATGTGATATCAGATAACATTTTTATTGTGATACCACTTTTGCTAATATACTCTGACCCTTTATAAAACAAACTAAACATCAAATTTTAAACCCTGGTTATTGAATAAAATGTTAATACTGAAGGCATATGATATAAAGTATAAAATGCATTTATTGCATCTGTACCTGAATGGATCCCGATTCGAAGCTTCAGTTCAATATCTGGTTTATGCGGAACCCTGAATTGGGTAATGGCGCTTAAGAGATGTAGAGACATCGACGCAATTTCTCCTGCGTGTAGGAATCCGTTGCGGTTTGGAAGACCAGAGACTACCATATAAGCGTCACCTGGTGAAGAAGAAAAAGCCCGAATAAAGTTATAAGTTTTTTTTTAAAATAATCAGTAGTTTTGCTTAGCAACAACTCCAATTGTGTAATGTATACAGGAACGGCCCCGTTTTGCCCAATATATTTATTCAAAAATGCATTGGGCACCATCCCATCTTTTACGTATTGATTGTTGGTACCCCCTCCCCCTTTAAAGATTCTTCCTTTAAAGATTCTCAGCTATTTAAGATTTTGATGGCGACATATCGAGAAAATTAAATTTGTAGATATGAAAACGCCTTGACTCTTAAAGTAGAAAAACACAAATACCCATATTGAATCACATAAAAGAATATTGACAGTCAATTTTAAGATGGAGATATTGAGATGGAGGTTATTAAAGTTTATAAGTTTTGAAGGTGAAGCCGCTTGCACACACAAAAATCAATTTAGATAAAAAAATTCATATGCAATCATATCAAGGGATCTTCGAAGTTCGTACCTATAGTCTCAACTTTGTAGACGTCGTACGCTTCAATGATGGAGTCAAATGTTGTGTACAGATCGTTCAGCAAATCGACCACCTGCAATAGGAATAAAATATTTATTTGATTTATGATATACATACACTTAACTTAGCATAACCTCCATAAAAGCTGATTCAGCGAAGATGGTAATTTACAAAGTGTCTAAAGATGTTCTCGACAAACCCCTTTTACTAATTCACAACAACTAAAATCGAATCATTGAGGGTCTCAAAGTTTCATTGTGCTTACTTGCTAACAACCAACCATAAAAAAATGATAATACGAAGATCTATGTTATCGAATCTACACCCTCTCAAAAACGTTTCAACTCATTTGAAATAATCGTATCTGACATACCTGCATTGGTGAGCTCTCAGATGACAGAGCAGTGAATCCACAGATATCGCTGAAGTAAATGGTGACCATGTCGAAGGTCTCCGCCTCTACGTTCTTGCCCAATTTCAGCTGCTCAGCTACGGACCTGAAATGAAAATACAATGTAAGCTATTTAAGGAATAATACACTCCGGTTTCTATATAACATGTTTTATAAATGGTCTGTTCTTGATGTATTAAGTCATCACATGTCACTAAAACTGCATGCATAAGAATAAATGTATGATGATTAGAAAGTGCTTGTCTATATTCTACAACGAAAAAAGCACCGTTTTCTGTTAATACATTAAGATTAGTTAAGATGTGGTTATCTACCTATGCTTAAAGTATGGAAAATTTAAAGATCGTCCGATTGAGATCATCGATATCGCTATAAAATGTATAAATGTTTCTATTGGGGCATTGATTATTTCAATTGACTTCATTTTGTGCAATAGCATTATATTTTTTTCTGACAATTATATACTTAATTTTTATATGATTTCATATATATTTCATATGATCAATCAATCAATCAGCTTATAATAGTTCAAATGTGATTTTTCAACTACCTTGGCAGCATTTGATGCAGTAGTTCCTCAGTTTTCTTCTTCTCGTCCCTCAGGGCGTCCGTCCGTTCGTCCACAATTTCCTCTAAGTTGCTCGCGTACTTCTCCATGATCGCCATCATGTTGTCAAAAATGTTCGGCTTCCTGAATAAAAAAAAATGTAAAAAAAATGTATGTGTATATGAAAACCAAGTTAGTTATAAAGTTTACCCCAAACCATGCATAATTGATTTTTTACTTTAAACTTGGTCAAAGTAAGATACATTTAAGGTTTATTGACGTTAAAGTTCTGCAATGAAATACTTTAGAAGCCACAAGTAGTTTTTCATATTTAGTGTTTCATTCTTTTCACATGTGTACATAGATACCTGCATGAATGTGTTAAAATGGACATATTCTGTATTCTAATTAGAGAATTTACGAGCGGTTATTATTGTTTATATCTTTCTATCTCATTCATTACTCACATTCCCTTTTGGAGCATCTTCAAATTCCTCCTTACTGTCTTGAAATCGGGTCTGTCTGCCGGGTCTTCGTCCCAGCACTCCTTGATTGAATCGGTGACGAATTTCGGGACAGAACTGAGAGACGCAAGTCTTGGGCGGAAAGGTTGTTCGGCAACGTATTTGTGTTTGACACGGGTAATGATTTCTGAAGAATGAAAGAAGAAAAAATATAGAATGTATCTTCTGACAGTGTAAAGTTTAGGTTCTTTGGATAGAATCGATGACGAATTTCGGAACAGAACTGAGAGACGCAAGTCTTTGTCGAAACGGCTACTCGGCAACGTACTTGTGCTTGACACGGGTGATGATTTCTATAAAAAAAAACGAATAAAAGAAAAAAAAACATATAAAATATGTAAATTGAAAAAAAAAGTTTTAGTTCTTTGATAGAATCGGTGACGAATTTCGGGACAGAACTGAGAGACGCAAGTCTAGGTCGAAAGGGTTGCTCGGCAACCAACGTACTTGTGTTTGACACGGGTGATGATCTCTAAGGGAAGAACAAAAACATAGAAGTCTATCTAAATATTATCATGTTTAAGTTCTTTGATTGAATCGTTGACGAATTTTGGGACTGCGCTGAGGGAGGCAAGTCTTGGTCGAAAGGGCTGCTCAGCAACGTATTTGTGCTTGACGCGAGTAATGGTTTCTGAAAGATGAATAAACAAAAAACGTATAAAATATGTTAACTGAGAAAAGTTGAAAGTTCTTTGATAGAATCGGTGACGAATTTCGGGACGGAACTGAGAGAGGCCAGTCTTGGTCGAAAGGGTTGTTTGGCAACGTATTTGTGCTTGACACGGGTGATGATTTCTGAAGGATGCAGATAGGAAAAACGTATACAATATATTAACTGAAAGTAACAAATTTAAGTTATTTGATAGAATAGGTGACGAATTTTGGGACGGAGCTGAAAGACGCCAGTCTCGGGCGGAATGGTTGCTCGGTAACATATTTGTGTTTGACACGGGTAATAATTTCTAAAAGATGAAAATAAAGAAAAATATGGAATATGTTAACTGAAAATTATAAGTGATGTTCTTTGATAGAATCGGTGACGAATTTCGGAACAGAATTGAGAGACGCAAGCCTGGGTCGAAACGGCTGCTCAGTAACGTATTTGTGTTTGAAACGGGTGATGATTTCTGAAAGATAAATATAGAAAATATAGAATATATAACTTTAAAATGATAATAAGTTTTCGGGTTGCCGGAACTGAGAGACGCCAGTCTTGGACGAAACGGCTGTTCGGCAACGTAATTGTGTTGGACACAGGTGATGATTGCTGAAGGATAAAAATAAAACTAAATTATGGAATAAATATCTAAAAAATAATAACTCATTTGTTCTTTGATTGAATCAGTGACCATTTTTGGGACAGAACTGAGAGACGCCAATCTTTGACGAAAGGGTTGTTTGGCGATGTACTTGTGTTTGACACGGGTGATGATCTCTGGTGAAGAATACAAAGGAAAATATTGAAAATATTAATTAAAAAATATTGTTTTGCTTTTGATAATCGGGACCATTAAATTTAATGAAAAATAATGCGTTAAACTCATATATATCATCATATTTTCCTTTACAACAACCCATTTATTGAGCTGATTACGTCTCGCTATTCAATATAAAATAAGATTAAATAAAATAAACATATATTAAATTGTATATATACAAAGGCGTATTGAGTTTTTAATTTTCTAAATATACCTTTGGGTGAATGATGTGTATCCCCATACGGCCCACTGCGA
>LQRL01093032.1:22139-39299 GCA_001703475.1 Hydroides elegans | reverse complement strand
AAAAAAAAAAAAAAAAAAAAAAACAACAACAACAACAACGAAACAGATTGTGAATCCCAACTTCTACTTACATAAAGGTTTTGTACGCGAGGGGCGGGTTCATTTGTTCAAAGGGCGTTGTCAGGAGTTGGCAGGGGTATTGGGGGCGGGGATAGACTTGTCCTGTTCCCGTTTTGTATATGTATATATATCATATTATATTATTGTTTGCTTTGTTCTCCAACTCACCTTTATAATATCAAACACCAGCGATGCAATGAACATGCCGTCCAGTTTATAGTCATCATTGGCCAATATGTCCTGTAGACTGCCCTTGGAGCAGTATTCGCTCACAATGCAAACTGAATTGTGTATGTTCTTTACTCTGCTTTGTTTCTCTTACCTACCTTTATGATATCAAACACGAGCGACGCAATGAACATGCCGTCCAGTTTATAGTCATCATTCGCCAGTATGTCCTGTAGACTGCCCTTGGAGCAGTATTCGCTCACGATGCAAACTGAATTGTGGTCGATGCAGGCACCGATGAAAGGGTTGAGGTGATCGTGGCGAAGGTCGCGCATCTGTGGATTATAAAATAATTGGTATTTAGATATATATTCGCTTTGTTAAGACTATGGGAAATACATTTATGGCCTAGTTGGTGTATTTTGGAAAATACAATGAATGTAGTTTGTGTTTCTTAAGCGTCAATGTATGACGCAATTATTTTTTGTCGCGTTTCGGCGCACAGGTTACAATTTATTCACGGTCGGGACCCTGTCGGTCATACCTACCGGTATAATATAATATGGACACTTATACTTTATTGTCAACAGGTGTTATACAAAATTAATAGATTTTCTTTCTATTGAAGAAATTCATTGAATAATCTGCTTCGGTAAAATTGGAGTTCAGTATGAAACGAAAGGATTTGTTAGTACAAGCGCCAATTTTATGATCATATGCAGATGCTAATATATGAACATGCAGAATAATTTGGAAGCAGTTGGATCTATAATTTGCCTTTTTGTGTAGTTGTGCAGAATTGTTGTTACTATTGTTTGTTTTACATTTGTTAATATATGCTAGAATATTTATGGTAATGACAACATGAACAGAATGTGTGTAATTGAATAGATATACTTCGTTTGTGTCATTTCCACGTATTTTGTCTGTTACATATGACTACATTATAAATATGCATTGGTGTTCATTTGCATAATTCGTATAAACTATTTTGGTTATTTATCAGTTATGTGCCTCAATATCAGTATATTCTGGTTACGTTATTTAGATATGTTATCAATAATTCCCACTCGCCGGGACGTCGAACAACGTTAAAACGACTAAAGGACACTGGTCCATTTTGTAAGGACGTAGGAACAACATAATTTTAACGTTGTGATGATTTCAGACATAGCAAATATGCTTATCCGATGTCGATACTTTTATTACGCCAGGAAATATAGCAAGACACTTGACTCATGAAAAACCCTGACCAAAACCGCATTTTGTATGTAAAATATTAAAAAAAGCATTCAGCTAAATCAAAATCCTTTTTCCAATCAAGCTGTACAATGATTCACGACTTGTATTTTTTATTCTATGATTCAATTGCATCTTCTATAAACCAACATATCTACCTTCCAAAACCCGACTGGTTGTAATATAAATATAGGATCCAAATAAACATGATATATACAGTTTGAAAAATACATGTATATTATATAAATATATGTATGTTTATAATTTTGAAACAACACTTAAGTATGCTTTTGATAAAAAGTTGAGATATTGTTAATTGATAGTTCTGTATGGAAACCTATATTGCAATATAAACATAGAATACCTCTATAACTAATGTTCTATGCATTTGGTTAGAGTTGTATAAGAGAGCAACTACTATTCGAAAGCTTGAACATGCATGCGTTGTTAAAGACCATATCTACATGTATTTAGATTGCAATTCAAACTATTTTGATTGCAATTCAAACTAAATTCATATTTATTGCGTCGCATCGGCTACACTGCTAAAACATATATGATTTCGTTAAAACATTGTTAGACAATAAAAGCATTTGAAACAGTTGTGGATCCAGGAAATAAAAAGTGACAAAATTATTCAAATAGTTTAAGGATGAGATGAAATATCATTTTCCAACAAAAAAAGATTTCGTTTCGTTCGTGTTTCGTCGATTCTGGATCCCCTACTGATGAACTAAAAATGCAAAAAAGCACAAAATGCATTATTGCTTCTCAAAATTAAACCTTTTTCAAAATGCCAAATCCACAACTGTTGCAACCGGTCTTAGTGTGGTGAAAATGAGTATGTGTCGAACTGCTCAACTAAAATAAAAATGAGCAAATTTTATATTTGTGAAAAAAATATTAATCATATTCTTGATCTGAAACAGTGAAGATTGAACAAAAAATGAGCCAATGAATTTCTGAGTATACTTTAAGTGACCTTTATAGTTCTTATATATATTTTTTTTTACAAATCTAGGGAAATAAGTTGTGTAAGAATTATGGCCAGGGGCGCATCCAGATAATTAGGGCGCCATTAAAGCTGATAGAAGGTCTTGTTTTTTTTTGTATACTATATTCGGGCCGCCCCCGTAAATTCACTCCTGGAAACTACAGTAATATATGATATTTGCCCTTCCTAAATAACTAATAGGACAACTGTCAACATCGAATATTTTAAACTTAATGTGTCACGGGGTCTTGTTAAACATATACGTAAATTCAAACGATTAACCTAGTTTAACCTGATATAGTTTAGATAAGGTGCACCATATGATTAGAGAAATAGTAAAACCTTGAATTATGATCTAATTTAATATGTAACCATTTTATGACAAATTGTATAAAAAGCATTGAAATTGCAATGTATCGACGTCAACAATTATTTTGCAATCCGACAAAAAAAACTTATTATTAACATTTAAATCTATTATAGATAATCGGTTACAAAACGTGAAGTTAATTTTGGATAAATTGGATTTGGATTTATTTATTTTGCATGGTTATTTAGCATACCATCAAATTAACGGATCATAAAGTTATGCTTTTCATCAAAAGAAATGAGTTGAACAGATTATAATATTGCATGCCAAAAGTAATTAAACATGTACGTGTCCGTTTTACGATGGTTACACGATCAAGGTTGCGAAATAAGTAAACAAATTAAAGATGTATAGATATGCCATAAAACGCTTACATGTAGTTTTGCAAAATAATGATGATAAAATTATGATAAAGTCACTTTAGCTATGATAAAAACGAGGCATTTTAATTGCAGATGAGTGCCTATAAATAACTATAAACAAAATAATTTTATACTTCATATGCAAAAAAAAGTTATATGCAAACATTCAAATTAACATCCATGGCTCATACGAATTCGTATTTTATGGTACATGTATAAAACACGTAAATTAAGGTTTGTAAGAAAAAAAAGTAACCCATCAATGATTTAATTATGATTATAAATAATAAGTTCGTTTGTGTACGAAACGTTGCTAGGCACAATTTTATTGTGCGTTGTAACTGTGATCCAGATGCCAATGTCAACTTCAAGGGCAAACAATGGCGGAAAATAGAAAACGTATATAAACAAATGCGTAATGGCTATAAGTTTTTGTAAACTTTTTTTCCAAGCATACTGTGTTCTACTATGTTTTTATTATTGGGAACTCATAAACATATTGAAATGCAACTCTCTCACAACGATACTCTGAAAAACACGTTTTGTCAGCAAAAACTCCCGAAGAAGCGTAGAATATGACCAGCCCCATATGCTCACCAGTTTGAGTTCCTTCCTAACACTGCGCGTCAAATCCACTTGTGTTTTGTTGATTTTCTTGATCGCCACTATTTGGCCGCGATATGTTCCGACCAGAGTGAAGACTTGGTCGTAATCGACCTGAGAGTTGAGGGAAGTATAGCTGCCATGCCAACTATTTCGGGCCATCTAGAGAGTGAAAAAATATGATAAATATATATGAGTCATGGAAACCTAAAATTATGAAGTGCATTTCAGTATGTTTGGTTATGTTCATGGATGACATTTCAGAACTAGGTGGATAAATTTAACCGGGTGAGGAGAATATTAAAGCTGTCATACACGGTATGCTCTTTTTGTCGTTTATACGAGAATCAAAACTTATCTGGATTTTGGATTGCTTTAAATCAATAGATGTTTTTTTTTTCACATTTTATGACATAATCATCAACCTTCGATAATTTTATCACACTTATAGTGATTATCTTTTTTTATCTATCCACAATGATTCATACCCGCGGATGCGGTGCTGCAACAATCGCGTTTGTGTATTGACTAGGATGCTGTAGAAAACCAAGATCCCGGTAATCGATTCTCCAGATCAGACTCTGCAATTCTTGCTCATAACGCCAATTTCTATTAAAATATATAATGAATACTAATATGTAATAAAGACTCAATTTAACGGCTAAGATAATCTACAGTTATGTCACACCGTACTGGTTGACCTGATTTAACTACTATAGCAATGCCAAGCCTTCATTTATTTATGAGTAAAGACGTCCTGACTGTTAATTAATTGTTCCTGACATCTTCAAATTACAGGGACGTACCTATGTATATATCCGTAAGTCAAGGAATAGATGAAATAACGCGTAAGCTTTAATTTGAAAACTCGTCCCCTGTACACTGGTAATTAGTAAGATTCATTACAATGCGTTTACATCGTGTGTTTATTATAGGAGAGTAGACGTTCAGGCGCACTACAAAGGGATTTTGCAATCGCATCCGTCAATGCGATCCGACAAGCTTTCGGAAGTCGATCATTTAGGTACAAGGACAAGTTGCTTTTTGCCTTAATTGCAGTGTAATTAATCATGCATTTAAATGAATCGTTAACTGTAATTGAACTCCGAATTCCAAATGCAATGTTTGGTTGATAACTAAATGCGACGTAGAGAACGCGAGCGTATTGGAACTTGGAATGTTTTAAAATGTATTGCACTCAGTGCATTCAGACACGAGTCAGTAATCATAGGCCATCACGATCAGGAGCGGATCCAGAATAAATAAACCTTCGGCAAATAATATGTCATATAACGGGTGAGACGGGGTGCTGATATATTTTGGGATATAATATTTCGAAGCGATGGAAGGGGGTGGGGGTAGGCTGGGCTTCAAAATCCGAGTTTGATGTTCCATACAATCAACGATACCAATGGTAGAGTCGAACGGGGTGCCAATTTATTATTGGTATTGCATATAAAAGCAAAGGGGATGCCCCTCTAAACCACGCCTGTGAATACAATACAATCAGCGCAATTTGATTTGTAAAAATTCCTACCTATAAAATATGAATCCGGCAATGATGACCAAAAGCATGAGACTGCCGACCACACCTGCCATAATTTGTACAGTGCGATCTGAAATAAAATATAATTCTTATAATTCTTGTCATTTTCATTACTTTTTCAATTTTATAAACGCGCAAAAGTGACAAAAGGGCATCTAAAATAAGATAATAAAACAGTGATATGCTGGAAGAAAAGAATGGTAATTGACACATATATCATGTTTTATAACATGAATATGTTTCATGACGCATGGTTTCATATAAAACAAATGATATGAAGCTGAAAACATGAGACATTGTCATTTATTTTGGGTGTGTATGTTTAAATTGTTAACTAGGTGACCGACAAAAAATATCAATTTCATCGAAACCATTTTTTTTTCATTCGGTTGTCTTAATTATTTTGAAACTATGTCAAACCTACTTCAGCAACCATTAAACACAACTGTACGTTATGAAATACATTTTATCATATTCTATTTAAACCTTTCTGTATTTAAAAGAAAATATTTGATTTTTTTCTACACATATTCATTTTATTTCAAAGGATAAAATTAACAATTTTATATACTTTTTCAATAGGACTCGAAAACAAAACAAGTATAAAATACAATGTTTTCGAAAAAAAAAAGTTTTGAGTACGTTAAAACCGTTATGGTCATACCGCTATACTGTTTTATTTTTTTCACTTGGCTTAAACCCACGACAAATACTTTTGTACCGACGACAATTGTGTTATCATATTGAATTGAGTTTAAACTTCATGCAAAACTCACTTTTGTCTGGGATGCACTTTTCTCCCTGGAAGCCACACTTGGGTTCGTCGACAGGGGGCGCTCCTCCGATCCATTCGATGATGTCGGGCGCATGCAGGCTCAGGGTCTACAAAGCAATTAAGGAATAGTTATATCTAATATACATAAACATATGTGTAAATATTAATGAGAATGGTCTAATTTCTCCTCGCTTGTCATGTAACGTGACAGGATGATTCCCAGGAGATAGACTCATAGCATCCAGACTGCACTTGACTCTAAGCTTCTAATCACTGCACAGCTATTTTATTCTTCTCTCTGTGGGCTTATTGTTTTGTTATGTGTTTTTCATTGTGATTCGCAATAGCGTAATTTTATATAACATTATTTTTTTTTATTATGTAGTATATTTGTGAAAGGAAAAGCATAGCACTGAGAGAAACACTATCAGACTGTTTTTAATTTACATCAAAGGGAAAGAAACGATTTACGAAGGTTACTTTTCTGATTAATGCTATCATGTATTTCTTAATTTAAGATGAGTAGTACATGTAGTTTTCAATCAAGCTGTTCTTTTGGGCATTACATTTAGAAACAACACTTGAAATAATAAGATCTGTTGTCTACCGACTTGAACTGTTAATATTCGTGGCATTAACTATTAACGACCAAATACACCCTGCTACCAACCCTTCCCATATCTACTGAAAGCCCAATACTCACCGGCAGTGAACTATGGTTCTGGTTGAGTTGGAAAGTGCCCACGGGATACATGCCATAGCCCACATCTTCCTCCACCTTTTTGCGGGCCAAAAGCGTGAAGTTGCCTTGTGCATCCCCGTTATGATTTAACCGATTCATGTAACCCATGGCGCCTGTGAATTAATTGTATGCGTTTTAAATAAAATATTCAGGTTTAACCAATATTATATTGGTTGAAAATGGTGAGAATGGTACACAAAACATGCGTAAGCGGGTTGCAAGCCGGAGTATTTAAATGAAATGGATAATCATATCGGTACTCTAGATATACAGTAGGTCGAACATCATTAGATATATAACTTGTTTCGTAATGGTTCTCAGAAACCTTTTTTGTCTGTCTTAAAATCATTCTTAAAAATTATCACTCAGGCCTGGCCACACATGAATATTTATCTAGCTCCCCTCCCCCCATTAAACCACGTTTTCATAGTAAGTGATGATAGCTCCTTCTTTAAAATCGTTTAGTAAAAGAATCTCAAAGCCTGGCTTCATTAAATCAATATAGCCAACAATATTTCATGCATATAATCTTACTATGATAAGTGGTGTCGCGCATGTACTGAAACACGGCGGTTCCATTTGAGGGCGATTCGCCATTTTGAATTGCCTCGTGAGCTGCGCGCGCGTAGATCCACACGGCGTCGTAGAGGTAGGCAGTTTCCGGTCGAAGCTAAAACACAAAAACAAATGATTGGTTGAGTTGATTATTATGGGAACATATATGAAACCATATACAAGAATCATACAAGAATCATACAAGAATCATACATATAAAGTCGTTCAGATGTTATTCATTGGCAAATCAGCAATACGGTTCTTTAAACAATAAAAGAAAACAAATAACAGAAATCTATCCATGTGACGTCGTTTTTGTTTGCATTGTGCGACCAGGTTCGAGAGGAATGTTATGCGCAATACAAATTATATTTCGTGAACCCAGCGATTTTTAATTGAATTGTCCCGCCGCATCTTCATATAAAAAATCAAACCAACTTACGATTTTCCGGATATTTCCACCCTTGCCACTCTTATCCTTGAATCCATTGACGAAATGAAACGGCGCCGCCTCCAAGTATTCGTTGATGATTCGCGAGAAATTGTCAAACCACGGATAGACGGGAGCGGCCGGTGTCACTAAAAGCATGCCTTGGAAGGCATCAACCACAAGGGGGTCGGGTTCCGTATCGAATAGGCCTATAATTGAGACAAGCGTTAAAAAATATATAGAAGACTTATATAGTGTGATTGAAATTGTTTTATTTGCATAAAGTCGACCATAACTACATGTTGCGGAATATTAAATGTCGACTTTAGCTTCATTGAAGTTGCCTTTGTTATTTCTATTTGGGACCTTCACAAACGTTATTATCATATAGCAATAGAATATTGAATTAAGAAACATTTTTGGTGTATCCTATTGCTAATCTTGTATGCATCAAGTTCAATTTTGATACTGCATTTACAAAACTGAAATGTATATTGTTTGTAGAAACCAATACTGACCCACGAGGTAGTTTATAGGATCCTTGGGGTCGTACTGCCTCGTATCAACTCCCAACACGATGTACTCCTTGGTGTCCAGTAGACCCTTCATTTTCATGGCTGTCATCATACCAGCAAAGTCGAAGTGGACGCCAAGCACCACATACACTTCAAGGGATTAAGTTCAAGAGTTAAAGATAGGAGAATGAAATTAAAAATGAAATTTACATTAATTTGTATTGTTTAAAAGAGAATAATACATGATTTGAAAATATATGGCTCATTGCTTGATATAACGAGTAAGCCAAATAACTTTAAAAAAATTAAGCTCTTGTTAACATGTTGTAATAACTATTGTATTAATTCGATTGCCAAACCACGACTGTCTATAATATTTAAATAAAACACCCAATTTTATACTGATCACTTAATCTACATGTTGATATTTTACCTCTAGTCGATTCATATGTCTCCTCCAATATTTTTATGAAAGGCGATGCTCCAACATCCTCATGCGGGAAATACGGGCCCTCGAAGACCTTGGAAGACGTCACTTGGATTCCGTGTGTAACCAGTTCCTGTTTCAAAGGGGGGAAAGGTGAATTATTTAGAAACGAACACGATGGACTATGATTTGATAATTTACATAATCTGTTTTTGCTCAAAGAGAGGCCTCGCCATTTGAGCACTTAAGGATATGGATATATGGACTAATTGGTCCATACATGTATATCCATATCCTTAATGTACCAATAAAGTCAAATGTTGATTGGTTTCTTCATCCGTTGAGAAAGATATTATTTTTAATTGCAATCGGTAATATGCCGAAATAAAGGAGATAAAAAATTGCGCCTTTAACTATCTGTAGTTTAGAAATAGTTCTTGCGGAAAATCTCATCTGTGTTGTCACGTGCTTTAATTAGTGCGACATTAAGGTAGATCGGTTTCAACTTGTTACTGATCAGCTCAATGTCATTGTTTTCCGTGTAAAGAAGACATCACCGTCACCCCAAAAGACACCCCGAAGTAGAACCCGACGAACGATTATTTAGTATGATCTGTAACAATGCCGGAAAGGAAGAGTGTCAAGCAGAATAGATATTTCACAGCATAGATCGCTGGGTACTCTTGCCCCCCCCCCCCATAAAAAATGATAAAAAAACGAACAAAACGAGGGGTAGGTGTGACAGGAAGAGGCATCCACTGGCTGCCTGTCACCATTCATCTCCAACGCTAAATGGCCTTTTAATGGTCGGTCGTGAGTTCGTTATTTCGGCATTAGACGACCTATCAAGCTCGATTACAAAAGTTATGAGGAGAGCGCAGGGCTTTCGCGGCGGCTCCGAATTTTGGACGATTTATTTTGTGGATGTTTTGTGATTTTTTTCTAGGAAAACATAATGAAGATATTACGATGTGGGTGATCAGAGCGGAGGGCCTTTTCGCGGCTCCGATTTTTGGACGATTTATAGTTTGCATTTTTTTGTGTTTTTTTTTTCTGAGATAACATAATGAAGAACGTGTCTGTGATTAGTTAATAGGTATTGTTCGCAAGGAGGATATGAATGTAATTTGTATGGATCATGATCTTATATTATATGCGCAGTATTTTCTTATTAGTCTATAAAGCAACGCGATTTGTAAATACCCTTCATTTTTGTTTGAACTGACGCCATGATGAATTTGACTCTGCTATGATCAGGCATAAACTGTCCGATGATTCGTCATAGTGATGGTATCACTAAATCATATTTGAGGGGGGGGGGAATACAAGTCAATCATTTACTGAACAGCTATTAATTTTGGAATATGTATATTTTAAAATGTTACACAACGGAATGGTGACTTGGCATATTTTGCTGCTATCTTTAAAACGGTATCCGCCCAAAAAGTTTCCGCCCAAAAAGTTTCCGGCCATAAAGTTTCCAAAAGTGACAACATAGGACAGAAAGTTTCCATTCAAAAAGGTGCCTAAAATAAACAACTTGTGCAAAAAAGGTTTATTTCATATCGGCTTTGAACCCTACAACACTGTTAATAATATAATAAGAAAACTGATAATGTTAATAACCTTTATTTAGATAGTTTTGACTAGAAACTTTTTGTCCTATGTTGTCAATTTTGGAAACTTTATGGCCGGAAACTTTTTGGGCGGAAACTTTTTGGGCCGGATTCCTTTAAAACTACTAAGGACATTTAATAATTTTACTAGGAGTCAATACATACTGAAAGTTATTGGAAATACTTAAAATATCAAATCGATCCTTCCCGTTTATACAAAGTACATTTATGAGTTTTACAGATAATAATTGCTATACCGATCCGAGGTTAAGGGTGATTAAGGTTTATTTAACCCTGAAGCAAACTCTCACGTCAACCCCACGTAAAAACCACGAGGAATATTCATGGGCAAAAAGAAATATATTGCCAGTGAGATGTAATAATTACAATCGAACTATCTAATTTTATCACGGGAAATGGGTCAATGCTTTATTTCTATTTAATATCGTGCTGAATATTTTCATGAAACCAAGTTAATTATACATTGATCGACTAGAGAGCGATGCTATTTCTATCGATTTCTACGGAAACATCGATTTTTATCAATCAATTTCTTCAATTATCATCTAATGCTTCAGTTTCTGAATTACAACACATTATTATTCAGAATATCATCATAGCTCTTTTTTGTCTGAAAGGTTTCATTCAGTGCACTAAATATCGGTAAAGAGTGAGTTGAAATATCGAAACTGAAAGGTTGCATCGTGTAATTACAATGTTTAGTGATGGTAAACGTTTTGATAATAGTAGACCCAGGGCTTGGGTGTGAAAAGGGACTCATTTACAAAGCAAAGCCCGTAGGAGGCTGAAACACAATAGACATACACAGGAAACGAGTCTGTTGCTTTCCTTTCAAATTTATATTCGTCTTTTTGAGTCGCTCCTTTGTGTGTGTGTGTGGCCTAAAAAAATGGTGTGAGTTCCAAATTACAACTTTTATATTATTATAAGTCTATTTATAAAACACTTTTACTTGATAAATGAGGTGAAATTTGATAGATATTGTTACTATTTGAACTAGTTCGACGATATCTGAAAAACAATCGTTTTTGTAATGTAGGTTGAAGTCCGAGTCGAATCGAATATCGCAGTGATATATTTTAAAGACAGATCTTTTCTATATAAAGTTTTATATCGCAAATAACGAGGACAGTGAATACTCTAATGATTCTCTAATGGCCGGTTGCACTCCGCGGTGTTAGCCCCAAGTAGCGCTTGAGCAATGCTTGAGCGCTGGTTTATTCTCTTTCCTGAGGCCATAAACTAATATTTTAACAGTGATCATTACAAAGCCCATCACAATTAATAATGTTCACAAATAAATGTTTATAAACATAGACCAACTGATGAGATTCATGCCTTTTCTAAACACACCCAATCGCGTCTTGAGGCTAACACCATGGAGTGCAACCGGCCAACGATATTCTCATTCCTGGCGACAGGACATAAAATGTTCGCATTTGCAATAGTGAAAACCCCTAATAATTCATTTGGGGATTTGTAAAACAATATGTTATCCCTGCGAAAAAATGTAACAACGATAGGCCTAAACTGGAATAAAAACTATAAATACAAATATCTGTCTTACCTCCTGAATAGTTTCAGCAAGAAACGGTTTCTTATCGCTATAGACGAAGACCACTTTTCGCCATTCGTACTGCAGTAGTGTTGAAGCGACGGCTTTTGAGATCTGCGAGTCGTGCGGTTTCGTGCGAGCGAAGTTCGGGTAGAGACTCTTGTCGGACATCTCGGGGCTGGTGCAGAACTGTAATGAATGTAAAAATTGAATTAGTTCAGACGCTAAATATGTTGCTAAATGTAAGAGATAATGAGGTAAGTACGCGGGGTACTCGATCGGCAGGGCAATACCATTTGCAAAGAAACCTGGCTATGACATTCCTGTGACATTTCATTAAAACAAATTATTAATAAACATGTTATAAATATAAATGACTAACATTCCCTGAATTCTAAATGATTATAATATTGGGAGATATTAGATTCAAAATAAAAATAGTATATGCTCATAAACATTGCAAATAGAACATGTAATAAGAATGCGATTGGGGTATGGTTGCATCATTCAAACACATTCAGCGATAAGGATATGGTTACCCATTGAGAGCAACGACTTGACTCGTCGCGGAATTCGCTTGGAGTACACATACGAAAGGACTATTGAACGCATCCACCGATATAAATCGCTCGGACTGTAACAATTGCTTAAACCAGCTGATTAATGAGTCTGTGAAATTTAATTCTCGGGACGTTTTGATATACTAGTTCAAAAGTCAGTTCATAGTCTTTTTGTGTTAGTATGTCAAAGTGAATGTAGTATCCTTGAGACTAATATGTTTATATTACATCATTAAAAAGTAAATACAATGTAATAAGTTAAATGGTTATATTCATGGTCTGACAGCCACTTATTATGTTCAATTACTTATTGGTATTTCAATATTGAGGTCAAGGATTTCGAGTTTTTTTTTATCGAAAGATTGACCCAATTATGACCTTCAAATGATATGCTAACCTTATTTAATATGTGAACAAATAATTATTTATGAATCAGAATACATGTTTATGATTGTTTAGAAAGCAAAATAAATAATCATATTTTTTTGGTATAAGAACAACACGTTATCAATAAGATTGATTATCAACATTATGATCCCAAAGCTGTCTCATAACCATAAATGAGCGAAAACCAACTACAGTTGGGCTGGTAGGCCTAATACTGTAATCAAAACGTATCGCTGGTTCTGAGGAATAGGATTCAAATCCTGGTCACAGGTAATTAATTATTTAACCATTGCTTATCATAATATGTATAGTCTCTTATAATACGAAGTTTGATTAACCTTTGGGTTTATCTATAATTCCACAGATAACTTTTTCCATTTTATTTCACATCCCGCCTTCACAATATAACTACATGGTTGTATGAGCTACCAACATTGAGCAACTTTTCTTACATTTATAATTCTAAGCTCATGAAAGATGAATTTTTGAATTTATTTAAATAGTAAGCTAAAAGAAGGAGTGGATTTTGTGCCGCCCACCTCATTAGATATCATAATGTCATAGAGCACATCAAATAAATGTCCCAGCAACTTCAAATCTTGTAAATGTCTAATAAAAGGACATTTCCAAGATGTCCCAGGTTCATGCAAAGTCCCTTCCCTTACATCGAAACCCTATGTTTATGGTTATTAATAACTAATTCAGACTAATTTATTGCGACAGATTTGTAGCAATTGCTTCCCTTTTAGGCACAATATGCCACAATTAGCAATGAGATACACTTTAAAAGCATGTATGTCTTTAAAAGCGACATGTATGCCGAAATTGATGTGCTATTTTTGGCTTTTTTTTAGGCCCCATCATCCATTAAAATGTAACGCCGGTGAAGAGAAAATATATGATGTTCTTTAATGAACAACTATTCAATTACATTTAAATTATGTGTCTGCATCGATTCAGTTTCGATTCCTCTCATACAAAACTTAAGAACATACTTTTGAATAAACTTATTGATATTTTGTGAAGACAATGCTTTCTCAGGCGTTGTATAGCTTATGACATATCAGAATTTTACGCTTCCTTCACTCTGCGACTTTATATTTTATTAAAGTATAAGTTTAAAGGATGAGGAAAGGGGTGAATAGGGGTCCAAGACTATACTCAATCAAAAACTGATATAATTATCAATTTTATCAGATCTAATTGAGTTGTTGATTGGATAGCTAAGGTGGATTATATGTGTTGGTTTAAGTATAAAATACAATTATCATTTCTTTTCATATCTATTTTGAACCTATAGAATTAAATTTTATAATCATAATATACATATATTTCTAAAACGATTTTACTTTATCATGCAAATACAATATGTCTTACTTATACGTACAAGCATTGATAAGAATATATTTGATCAGGCAAGAGCCCAATTATCTTGAATCAAGACCACGCTTTAAATAAAACAAATTAGTAAAACCCTTAAAAGTGTATGATTATATAATTGATCAAGGAATTGCATGTAATTTTTTTCTAAGAATAGGATTCTAAACAGTTATATTTGGAGTGTTAACTATGAGGGACTTGCAACACGGGGCTTTTATTTTCGATTTTCCTATTTCAATTTTACAGGCCGTAGAGGTGCAACCGCCCCATATCAGCTTTACAGCTAAAAAAATGATCCATAGTTGAATGATCCATCTAAATTGTGAAACAGTATGGTATAATCGCCAAGCGTCAACGACACGTATGGTGTAAAAAAAAACTTTGGACTTTGAATTAAAGAATTCAATAAAATGCGAATAGTTAGATGTATGCCATATATTGAATAGAAGTAATTTAAACCATAATATTTTTTATTTATCTAAAGGGTGCTGCAGCGTTGTTCCATAGAAGTCATTATATTATTTCGAGGCTGTCTTTCAATGCTGACAACTATTTCTTTATCATGATATATATTTCAATAGTTCCTAGAAGTAAGGTTAACTGGTTAACATAACCTACTTAATAATAACTTATATACAAATTTGTTTTTAATATATTAATTACAAACATGATGGATCATAGTTACACATCATAGGCTTGAAGAAACATAGATAAATAAAGGTAGTTTTGGGATATGCTGTACCTTTGTTTTTTGGTGGCTTTTCTAGTTAAGTGAAAACGTAGTTTCGTTAATTGACATTAAATGAGTAATGATGTTACTGATATTCCATAGTTAAGGTCAATCCGACATTGTCTGTACACACATAAAAGGCTTGTTTTTAAATCACAAGTTCAGGATTATTTAGCGAAATAACATTACAATCTTTTTTGTGAGACGACGACATAAAGCTTGAAACATGCCGATCAAATGACAAAAAATATCAATTGAGCAACATCATTATCCATTATTACTATACTCATCAGGACCCTTCGTCTCCTCAACGACAATATACCGGGCCGATTGGAGTGCTTTCGAGTGATTTTCAACTTTAGAAAAAGCGTCTAGCCCTCGATGGGATTGGCAAATTGTTCTGGATGCAGTTACTGGTCACACTTTGTAAAAAAAAACGTGGTATTCACAAATATGCATAAGCAGAGTAATCAAAGCCTATTCGTTTTAATATTTTGTTCTAAGTAGACGTAGATAGTAAATATTTGAGAACGTTTCATTTGCTGTCCCTTAAACTTTCGTGAATGACATAGTCTAATTCATGCCGAACAAAGAACTTTACATGTCTTTCTACAAAATAAACCAAAACAGAGATGAGTAAATATAAGCATAGGCGTAATTCATTATTAGATTGAATTGAAATAAGCGCCACATTTCTAATGACATGTAATTTGATCTAAAATGAAGAAAATGATACTCTCATTTTGAGAGCAAAATATGTTAATGAGATTTGTAATAGAATATGAAGCTTCACCTAAATGGACTAAATGGACATGTGTCCGACATTCTTTGCTCTAGTTGAAGCTTAAGCAGTTTTGAAATTAAAAGCAAATTTATATAACCATTCATCTAATAATTAAAGAACCTGTAAGACATCAAAATGCTTACGTTACAATGTTATTTGACTTATAATTTAGGATTTTTTTCTTAAATTATGATATGGATCAACTGTCACAGAGGAAACTCAAATAAAATGTATAATATACTTATAATGAATAACACTTCACCGAGTTGGCAGAATTAGGAACGGTTCCAAAATTCAATGGAGATTTTAACCAATTTTAGGCGCGACTACATTTATATGAATTTTCATATAATTGACCGCAATTATTTATTATTACTGTCATTAAGTTATAGTAATATTTTCTACAAAATGATCATTTGTTTTCATATTTCACATCATATTATATAACAAAACAAAAAATCAACTGTTTAAAAACAAACAACTGCACTGCTGATGAATTTGCATCATCATCCTTGCTCTTACACGCAAAAATCAAGGTCATTTAGTGCTTTTTAACCGTCTCTAGTATTACATAAAGACGCCAGGGCTTCACATCTTTTAATTGATGTCAATAACTCATACATTGGTTGTTTTAACCCTGACCTATGGTAGTAAACCGTTTTTCTTATGAAAACCGGTATATTTTTGCTACTTTATATTAAGTTGTTTGTATTCATCCGACTGCTAATATGTAAGTCTGATTGATATCAATAGCCAAGTATCGCATTACGTTGAATAAACCAATTGATTTGGAATTGTAGGTTTTATCTATTATTGTTAGAACGCTCGGTAATCTGACAATTGCACAAAAGCAGTCTAGATAAATGTCTTATTATATTTCAAGGTGATATATTTCAATAAAATATCGTCTTATCACGATATACTTTAACCTAGTTGATAGCAAACTTCGAGGCAAATAGACTTATGATATATCGATTTTTATCGCAACCTCGGTTATAATGTTTTTACTTGCAATTTATTTTGGACATGTTAAGGAAGTTTTTCATAATAAAGTTTTTCTTTTTATTAAGCAATCTTAATGCAACAAACACTGTTTGAGATTCTTAGAAATTATTAGCCGAATTTATACAAATGCAAATGCAAAATCATTCATTAAATTGTGGTAACAAAATACGCATCAAATACAATAAATTTGTAATTCAACATAACCTATTTAGTTTAGATATCCGTACATGCAAAATATAGGCATATTAACTTTAAAATAATAATAATAATTTGCTCATTTATATTGCGCTTATTAAGCCATGCCACTAAGCGCTACAATTTTAAGACATGTTACAC
>LQRL01092986.1:0-12594 GCA_001703475.1 Hydroides elegans | reverse complement strand
CCCCGCTAACATAATGCATTATCACACATACCCTATCGGTGAATTTGAAGCCATCTTTGATCTGCTTCTTCAGTGTATACGTGGCGTTGTTGCCCTGGTTCAGTGTGACCTCCACAAGGTCAATGTGCTCCGTGAATTTAGAGACCATATTCGAAGAGTCCTCTCGTCGAACCTTGTGTAGGAATTTATCCTCCACCATCAAAATTTTCTCTTCATACTTCTTACTGAAACAAGAAATACGTTGAGGACTCCGTATGCTTTATAAGATGGCATGACATTGTCTATGTATGCTAGTTACTTTTATTTTTTTCGTCGTTTTTTTGGAGGATATGATTAATGAGCACACGTGTTGTAGCAGATATCTAATATGAAATAAATATTCGTAGTATTTTAGTCATATTTAAGACAACTCAATAGAAGAAGAAAAAAGTAGATCAGTGAAACTGATTAAGTCCTCCGCTACTTCAACAACAGTTGAAATTTGAAAACAAAACGTAGGAAATCAATTTAGATCATCAACAAAAATCCATCGAAGGATTGTCTTTCTCACAACGTCTTTCTCACAACGTATTTCACACGACGTATTTCTCACAACGTCTTTCTCACGTTTTTCTCACAGCGTCTTTCTCACAACATTATTCTCATAACGTCTTTCTCACAACGTATTTCTCAAAACGTCGTTTATGCATATCCGTAGTTCCCAAAACATCACGATATACGAGTAATCTTTCTTAATATGCCAAGTCCCAAAAATCACTATTTTTCAAAATATCACAAAAATTTTGATTTTTGAGATTTTTCAAAAATAATACGCCTAAGCACAGCTCCAATATATGTTCTTTCTATTTGCAAATGGAAAACAAAATCCATCAAGGGATAGTCGAGATCTCGTCCGTACAAACTACCATCAATAATCCCGCTAAGTCCCCAAAATCACCATTTTTCAAAACAATCGCCAAAGTTCTTCTATTTTAGTTTTTTTTTCAAAAATAATACGCCTAAGCACAGCTCCATTATATGTTCGTTCCTTGTGCCAAAGAAGAACATAATCCATCGAGGGATAAGCGAGCACTCGTCCGTACAAACTACCATCAATAATCACGCTAAGTCCCCAAAATCACAATTTTTCAAAATATCGCCAAAATTCCAATATTGAAGATTTTTCAAAAATAATACGCCTAAGCACAGTTCCAATATATGTTCGTTCCATATGCCAAAGGAGAACAAAATCCATTGAGGGATTAGCGAACACTCGTCCGTACAAACTACCATCAATAATCAAGTCCACAAAATCACCATTTTTCAAACAATCACCAAAATTCCAATTTTTGAGATTTTTCAAAAATAGCACGCCTTAGCACAGCTCCAATATAAGTTCTTTCCACGAGCCAAATGAAAAACAATATCCATTGAGGGATAAGCGAGCACTCGTCCGTACAAAGTAGTGCACCTAGGTGTCGACAGACGGACAGACTGACAGACAGACAGACGGACATGGTTCATTGGTCTTATTATTCCACTGAACGTATAAAAAACTTGATTTTTTTATAGCTCAATTATTTGTTGTAGTGACGGACGGATAGTACATTGGTCTTATAATTCCACTGAACGTATAAACAAGACTGTCAAAGGACAGTGTGCCACACCTTGCTTATATATATATACTTTATAAAAGACGTCAAATTCTCTTATGCGTCGATATCTTATACCGGATTTGTTTCGTAATTTCTTTCAAAGTACCATGGCGACATAGGGGTTGAAGTGTTGGACTGGACATTTTGACAAACAGTAAACGAGAACATACAATAATTGTATTTTTGCAATGTGAGTTAAATAAGGCATATAGCCTTTATATAGTCGTTTTTTTTAATGACAGACCACTTAAACACTGAAAACAATATAACATGAAAGAATGTGATCCATACTGTATTTTAGGGAATGTCGATTTGCAGTCAAATCAAATGCTGGATACCTTGCTGAAATTGTATTACAAAACAGCAAGTCACTTCGAACTTTGACAAAGCAAAGGAAATTCTTAATGGAATTTTTTTTAAAATCATTTAAGAATTTCAAGGTATATAAGAAAATAGAGTAAGGCATTGAAGATTTGCAAGGCGGGTTAAAAAAGAAAGACATAGAATTATTATTCTTTAAAAGGACAAACGATTTTTCAAATCTTTTTCAAAGTTGTACAGTTTATGAACGTCATTTCAAAGGAATAAACCATTTTACCACAAACCACTATTTTTCTAAGTTAATTTTATTTAACAAGGCAAAGGGGCACTTGCCTATTTGATGATCGAAATAAAATGGTGTGTAAAACTGCTCCGATTATATCCCCCACAGCCGAGCAATTTCAATTGTTACGTCATTATCACGTGGTCGCAGCATAAGTGGCGACAAGTGAAGACTGTATTGTTCAAATGGTAAGATATAAGCAATCATAACTTTGCTTATATAAGCAATATAAGCATAAAATAGCACAACGTTTATGCCCTAGCTCTCAAGGAATATTTAAAACCAAGTTTCATTAAAATCGGCCCACAACTTTCGGAGGAGTAGCATTTTCAAAAAAAGTTAACGAACTAAACAAATAAATATATATATGTATATATATATACGCATAAATAAATAACGGTCAAGCGGTGGGACAACCCCCGTCTTGCAAAGCAAGCCGTGGCTAAAAACTAAAAGATTTTTTTTTTGATAGCTCAATTATTTGTTGTAGCTACGGACGGACAGTACTGAATACTATAGTCCTCCGCTTCTCGCTAACGCGGCGGTGGAGGACTAATAAATGTATTGTACGGAATATATAACAAAGCCAAACCTTCTATCATCGAGTAGCTTTCGCCACTGTTTCACTGCGGAGAGGATGTCCGAATGTTTGAGTGCGAACATTTTGTCCATGTCTCGCATTATAAATCCGTCGATACCTTGATCGAGCCAGAATTTCAAGACATCACGGAATTCATCGTGGACCTAAAATACAATATTTGAATGTCCCTGAGGCCGAAGTTATGCTATGAAACTTGAAGATTTAGTGAAATGAACATCTTAAAGATATTAAGAGACATAAAGAACTAGAAGGTTATGGATATATTCTGACTAAAACAATGAGACTTGTTTTATTTTTCCCTGTTCAGACAAAATAACATATTCTTTGATTATTCCGATAGCAAATAGTTTTTTTAACAGATAAATCCAAAACGCGACATTGTGAATCAAACAAATGTCATGTCAATATAAATTGCATATAACATATGCTCTTCTTACCCGATCATTACTCCAATGCAGCAAGGGTCGCATTGAGTCGTTCAGGTGGTAGTAGTACTGGTTCCTGTACACTTCGTGCGTCCATCCACCCGGAAACAAAGTGCTGTGTGGTTGCGTCTAGATTTAAATAAATAATGAACACAATGTGCAATGCAATGTTGTTACGTACTAGGTTTCTACCATAGGCTCGCTGCTTCTCAGTAACTGACGTCTTCAAATGTAGTTTATAAAATGAAATTACAAAATGACATCTTTGTGTACTAGTAAATATACGTAGACCTACATATTTACAATCAAACTTTAAATAAGCTTTTTTTTCAGAGATCGTAAACACAGGTACACACTGAGAATAGGACTTTTTCAATAGGCGGTTACACATATAGCAAAAACAGTTTAACAAATGAATACAGTATCTTACAATTAACACATATAAATTGCGGCATACCGGCAAGCAAGATTGATAGTTATACCTCGTCGCGCCATACATAGAAGTCGTCGTAGTATCTCTGGTAAGAACCCCCGATTCCAGTGCTGTAGTTGTACCATTCGTGAACGGCCGACGTCGAGTACAAACTAATCTCTAGCAGCACCTTTTCAAACATTATTTGTTTAATTTTCTTATGCCTTATGATTTATATTTACAAAAAGAAAACGTCCTTTATTCCGGAATCAATCGAAAAACATTGTTAGTTTGAGCTGCGACAAGACGTCGATACAGTGCAATGAAAGTATGTATGACAGTAATGGATTGACGTGAATGGATTTTTACCTATTCGTCTAGTCATTATCTTTGCTTATTCAGAAATAACCTTTAGTCAAGCGTAACAGCTCTACCGCCATAACCCTGTCATGACTCATGTTAATTGTAATACTTCGAAGAAAATCTAATGAGCTATTTTACCTTTCTATCTAGCTTATCTTGTGCTTTTTCGATCGCTCTTCGTAGTTGAGCGAAGCTTCCAAGCCTTGGATCGACACTAGTGAAGCTCTTGTAAAGATCCCAGTAAGGTGCCTTGCTATACAAAATGTGACTCAGTGATATCACCTAGAAATACAAGCAACAGTATAATCAAAATATAAACTTGAAATATAGATTTTTTTTTATGTTTGGCACGGGAAATTTATTCCTATCAGTTGCACGGAATCTTTATTTCACAAGGAGGCCTAAATAACATACAATACTCGTCGTTATTGCCTTCAGAACTATTTTGTGTTTCAAACAACCTAGCTTAAAAGCAAAGCCACCCAAATCTTTTACTTTTACTTAAATTCCCATCATCCTTGTACCTCATAATCCATGTACTCCACGTACTCTAGCTTCTCATGCAAGCCATCGAAATCCCCAATAGCATCCGTGTCTCCGGTATCCCTATAATAAGGCACGGGGATACTGTAGATCACCGAGCCTTGCCACCACTTGTATGGCCGTTCACAGGCGATTGTGTGCTCTACGGCCACGCCTATGGTAATGGCTAGGAGCAGTACCATCACTGTGGAAATGGAAAAATAATATGGTTTTAGATCATCCTGGGCCGATAATATCTATTTAAACTATTACGATTGTTTTATATTTAATTTCAAGGATAAGATCAACCATTTTCACAATATCAATATAGAATATATTGATAGGAATGACCGATGAGTGACATGAAACCATGATTTTGTTCAGTTATGTTAAGGTTGTTAATCCAATTTAAACCTTGGATATTAGTTTCGACTATTCAAAGGCTATTCAAGATAAGTTATCAACACTTATGCAAAATATACACTTACATCCAACAAGAGCTATGAAGCAACATAAGCGAATGATTTGCCAATTCCATTCTTCAAATCTATATCCTTTCTCTTCGATGGGTTCAGTTTCAATCAAATCTTTCTTACTTGCAAAAGTACTGGCACCATTGCTCGATCTGGAAAAACCAACAACGAATGACATATGCATTAAAGTTCATTAGACAAAACACGGTAGGAAGCAACGTCACGGACACAGAAGTGTCATGATAATCATACACACCCGGAGATGTAAATTAGCTTTTATTGGTTAAAACATCGAAAATACATAATTGGATAGTACAACTACTTTATCATGGTTATCTACCCGTTTGCCTAACATTATTTGTGTTGCGTCAAGTTACCTTTTATATGTTTATTTTTTTTTCAGTACATCTATTTTAATTTCTATTTAAATATTTTGTTTTTATATCATTCACAAAGTAATAACAAGTAGGGTCAGTGAAGCTGACTGAGTCTCCCGCCGTCCCAATCCGTGCAACGGCATTTTAAGTAGCACGATCGAGTTCCCTGGCTTATAACGAAACATACCCGACTATTTCATTCGAAGCTTGTAGAGAGTAAATCATCTTAGTTAAGTACCTGTCGGTCGCGGAATAGCAAACTCCAAATTGTGTTGAAATTCCTCATTTTTGACAAAGTCGTACGACCCTAATTCTGGTCGCACGACGAAACCAATACCCCGGTGCACAACATCAATATATATTCTTTCATTGTAGAAAGTTTCATTCCATTCTACCCAGTAGTTTTTGAGTTCGTTCGCGGAATAGCAAACTCCAAATTGTGTTGAAATTCCTCATTTTTGACCAAGTCGTACGACCCCAATTTTGGTCGCACGACGAAACCAATACCCAGGTGCACAACTTCAATATACATTCTTTCATTGTAGAAAGTTTGATTCGATTCTGTCCAGTAGTTTTAGAGTTCGGTCGCGGAATAGAAACCCACCTGAAAAGTTGACTGACAGACAGACAGACAGACGGACGGACCCGAATCCAATAGTCCCCCACTACCGCGGTACGCGTTTGGCGGGGGACTAAAAAGTAACATTGAATTATGTAGAGAAATATAATAACTCACAACGCAAGTAATTTGAATATTATGAACACAAGTAATTACAAACCTGGCAGAGTCAAAACTCGTATGAGGATCAAATGTTTGAGGATCTCCGATGATGAATTGTTTGGATTTTCCTACTCTGGACCCAACTGGATATTCAACGCCACCCAAAACTATACCTTTTTAAAAATTTACATGTGATAAATATTATGAAAATACAGAAAATAATAAACCAAATGCCAATATAAAATCTCTTTATCCTTATGATCGCCACAATTTGGCATCACTAATTTCCACAGAAATATACATACTTGTATAAACAAAAAATAAAATAGCTAGTTTACAAGGCAAGTCGATAAAGTTCAACGAATTATGATTTACAGTTCTTTTTTAATGTAAAGCAAATATAAATCGAAATGTTCAATTAAATATTTCTAATTGTGGTTCTCTAATACTCCAGCTAAATGTGAAGAATCAAGAAACTATCAAGTTTAACGAATTATGATTTACAGTATTTTTAATGTAAATGAAATAAATAATTAGAAATGTGTGATCAAATATAGCTAACCGTATTTTTTTCAATACTCCAGCTGAATGTGAAGAACAATGTGCTTTAGCATTACAATTCGCAAAACACATTGTTTAAACTTCAATCTTCTTGCAGGACACTTTAAAACTAATTCTAAACTTTACCTGAGGTGCCGCTCGCGTGACTGTATGCAGATAGCCTTGAGGCATCGAGTTGTATATCCCTTGGATCGAGCGAGTAGCGGTTATGCGGTCCTCCTGGTGCCGTTGACACGCTCATGATTGTGCTATTCGACAATAAATCAAACTGATGTAACACATATGGATATTTGAAAACGAAACAAAAAGTTAACTGAATCAGCCAAATACAATAGATAGGGACATTGTACAAAAAAAAAGAAATAATTATAAAAAGAATATAATGTTTTCAATTTTACTTTTAAACATAGGCAGCCTATGCAATATACATGTATATTCATTATCACGAATATCTGTCGATCTAAAATAGCAGGTGATTTTTTTTGTCTTTCTCACACCGTCTTTCTCAAAACGTTTTTCTCGAAACCTAATTCTTACCAACGTCTTTCTAACAACCTCTTTCTGGAAATGTCGTCATCACACTGTTGTCCTTAAGTATTCGTCCATACAACGTTGTTTTCACAACGTCGCGATATACGCATAATCTTTGCCTGTGTTCTACGTTCAGACCCCCGTAATTACAACATTTTTTGGTTGATCAAACTGAAACTTAACCGTTGCATATGATATCTGCAACATATATGCTTTAACTGTGTAAGGTTTCAGAACCCTAGGACAGAGGCTTCGTAACGAAGTGCCACAGACAAAGTGCTGTACAAATATCTTAACATATCTCAAATTCGTCTTAGTTCAGACCCCCGAAATTTCGACATTTTATGGTCGATCAAACTGAAACTTCGACGTTGCACATTTGCAATGTATACGAGGTCAAGAAGGTGTTTCGTTTCGAAAGGTCTTTTCGGCCAGGGTAAGAATAACGCGTTATCTGCAATTTCAAAGCTTATGACTACATATACACTAGTATATTACTTTGTTACATTGTTTTATAACGAGAAAAAATGATATTGATAGGTCAAAACTAATATAAAATGTCTTTAAATATATTGAGCGATAATCGAGATGTCAAATTTTAACATTAAATTTCAAGCCATAATCAATTATTAACATGTCATCAGGGGTGGAAATAAGCACTCGCCATGGCGAGTGAAATTTTCGATTGGCGAGTGTGAATTTGAAGTCACTCGCCAGCCTTGCGAGTGTAAAATTTACGGTCAAAATTTTCCAAAAATTAATGATTAAATCTTAAGATTTAAAATAATTCAATAAAATAGGTCGACTCGAGACTTTGGCGCTCGCTTCTTTTGTCTTAGAAATAACTTCGTCCACATGCAAACCAAATAAGGGGAATCCGGGTAAAAAAGTCTCCGGCCAAAAAGTTTCCAGCCATAAAGTCTCCAAAAGTGACACCATGTGCCAAAAAGTCTCCAACCAAATATTTTGAAATATAGGTCTTTGGGAAAATAATTTGTGGTTATTACACAGAAATAATTCTAAGGTAAGGTTCGAGCATAAAATTGTTGAATTGTGGTGTCTAATAATATAATATTTAATATCTGGAAATTTGACGGCCGGATTTTTTTTACTGGATACATTTTGGCACATGCTGTGACTTTATGGCCGGAAATTTTATGGCATGAGACTTTTTAGGCGGATACCAAGTAAGGGAGCCCACATTTTGGTGGTTTTCATTTTGCATATTTCCCCTCCTGGCGAGTGTAAATCTTCGCTGGCGAGTGTGAAATTGGACTCACTCGCCAGTTTGGCGAGTGTGAAAATTATCTTATTTCCACCCCTGCAAGTCATACATGTTTAATTTGATCAATTATGACAAATAAGATCACATTATGAAAATGTTAACTGTTAAACAGTGTAATTTATTGAAGATATAGACTTCGGCCGAAATTGTTCTTTCAAACGAATGATCGTTTGATTATGGTTGAAGTTGTTTTATTCCATATTGAATAATACTTATAAAAGTATAAAACAGGTGGATAAAGACCCCTAACGATCCCCTCTTTATGCACGTATTTAGTTTGAGAGCTGTCAATTCTTTTATTTCTTAACATCTTCCAAAAACTCCTAAGCTGGCCTAAATCACCTCGCTGTCCTCGTATATTTTTCACTGTGTTTTAAAACCCTAGGACAGAGGTTTCATACCAAAGTGCCGCGGACAAAGTGCTGTAAAATATCCCAAAATATCTCAAATTCGTCTAAGTTCAGACCCCGTAATTTCGACATTTTTGGTCGATCAAACTGAAACTTCGACGTTGCACAGACAGACAGACGGACGGAATGGGGGATAGCAATAGCCCTCGGCCAAATTGATTGGTCTAAAAATGGTTACACTTACAAGGGAGGCTAAATTTTTCTATAGCGAGCACAGAAATAAAGGGTATACAAACATGTGGATATATGCTAGAGCACATAGCTCAAAATACAATATAAATAAATTTTCTACGACTCTTAAAAGATCAACAACCATAATATCTTAAATTATCGCCCACCTAAAAATGTAAAATGTAAATATTAACCATTATTTTATAGCATTTTGAACATTTATATATACATATTGTTTTTTCTGTTGGACATAATGATTGTTTATCGAAATATCCAAAAATGTGTAGTTTAAGCATACTGTGCTTTCCTATTGCCGCGCCTGCGCACTGAAACGAATGTCTTCAAAAAATTAATTGGTCTTAACATATAGACACTTCCTGGTTTTTCAAAGCTCATACAATAAGTTAATAAAGGAAATTCGACGTGTTTATAAGTCTAATACATAACACCAGTTATTGTTTGTGTGAAATATGTTATGCTAAACGTTAACTTTGCATATTCCATTAATTGTGGAAGTTTTTTTCTCGAGGGGTGCTGATTTTTTTTTTACATAAAAATGAGCGATAGTTTTTACGATTTCTTTGTTATTAAAGCTTGTCATCTCAGTAATAAATAGTATTTTAAATTAAAACATTATATTTAATCATTTGGTAAAGTTGGTTTTATTTGTTCATTATTAGTTCGCTTGATATTTGTTCCTTTGTTCAGTCTGGGAACTTCAATGTTTACATGAGCGATAAGATCGGTCAGGACTATTTCGTCGGGGATTTCCTTTATTTGTTTACAGATGGCAGCAGGGGAGAAGCATTTTTTACAAAGAAAACATAGTGACATTGCAGGTTAAAATTCATAACCTTTTACTTGAAAGTTATCATTTAAACTTATAACTGGGATAGTTGACATACTTAACTTTCATTTGATGAAAGTTTTATAGCATGACACGGTGTGAAATAGCTTTGCATAAGCCCCAAAGTCACTATATAAATGACCATTTTATGCAGCCGAAGACAGTATACTTTGCGCATGCGTTACAATTCTGATACCCTGTATACAAAACTAAAATTTTCTCACCTGTCAGGAGCAGGTTGGTAATTTCTTTTTACATATTCATATGGAGCAGTAGACCTTTGAACAAATTATTGGACAAAATCAGGTCACTTTTGAGTAGGGTCATAGTTGTACGTTCTATGTTAAGGTGTATTCTTTTAGAACACTCTAGTCCATTCTTACATTGACAATTTAACTATTCAATTAAAAAATATCAGTTTAATATATTGTATAGTTACCGAGCAATTGGCGCTTAAATGTTGTATTTGAAAGTTCGATATAAGCAGCAGTAATTTCAATATTCATTTCAATAGTTAAGAAAGTGTAGGAATATGTAAATAATTTCAACATTCAATTTTTAATCAAATTTCAAATGACATTAGATCCTTAAAATCTATCAATACATTGATTGCTAGCTGCCAGTAATATAGACTATTTTTACTAAAATTAACTTTTTACTTATGAAGTCTACGTGAAACATTGTGTTAAGTCTATACTCATGTCGATATCATCTATCATTTGAATGAAGCTTATATCTTATCTATCCCTATTGATATTTTTTGTTGTGCAACATTGCGTTAAGTGCCAAATGTTTCACATTTCGCGTGCAACAAAATGTTTTATTCACTTATCACAAGCCACAGTTTATCTTTATAGCACACACTTTTTTGCAAATTATTTCTGTGCAACACTGTGTTATATTGACTTTACACAAGTACACATTAGCTTAAATAACGCGCGCCTTTAATGCGATTGTTGTGGTGCAACAAAATGTTTTATTTACTTAGCATAATTCGTGTTTTGCTGTTTTTGCGTGCAACATTGTGTTAAATTTTAGTTAACTGTATAAGACAAATGGTATTAAATATAACATTTTGTTGCACGCAAAAAATGATAAGTCAAAACGTGTTTCATAGACTTGGATGGTAAATTGTTAATTCTTTTCAACTAATAAACCTTAATTGCTTTATTTATTTTCTTTTTATTTTCACATTGCAATGCGCATGAGTAAATGCATTCACCACCTACTTTTTGCATAGAATCGGCATATATATAAATATGTTAGGTTAAGTTTTATTTTAATATCTTTAGCTTGAGTTTTCTCGAAACATCAATTTAGGACTTAACACAATGTTGCACGGAGCCCTTCATATGTTCTCAGCTTAGGAAATCAAAACTAATATGCAGTTTTAGGATTGTTGTATTTTTTGTGCGGTTTCATTCTTTTATACAAACTATTACATGAAAAAGGCTATTCGGAGGTAATTTTATTCAAGTAGAACGCATAAAAATAATAACATAAAATTAAAATCAAATTTGATTTTTTAATAAAATTGTTGTGAAATTGTGCGAACTCACCAAGTCCCAGGCTAAATCCACTCAAGGGCCTTGGCGATGCATATTATCCAGGCAGGTGGCGAACACAGGCGATGTAACTCACAGGTACCGGAGCAGGTCGTCATTAGTTGTAGTATAATTCACCGAAGATACTCAGTGATCACAGGTAAAAGCAGCATATAATATTATCCAACTTCTATAAACTATAGACATGATCCAATGATTGTGTCCAAACACACATATTGAGTTGCCGTAGAATGAGATGTTGTCTCTTCAAACTCTGGACGTCAACTGACTTAACTTTATTTACATGGGGACGATTCGCGCCAGTATAATCCTTGCGCGGCATAATATAAATCCACAACATTCTCTCCCATTCAATAAAAGTGATGGCCACAGGTTTTGTTTGATGAAGATTCAATAAAATTGAGTTTATATTAGAATGTTAATTATTTAAAATAACTAAAAGCATCCCTAGCACCAATTGTAAAGGTGAGTTCATGTCTAATTATCCAGTCCGATATCCAATAATGCGCAATCAATACGTGCAAAGGTCGTCAGGAAAAATTGGAGTCGGTTCAGGGCACTCAAGAGAGATGCCAACCAGCTCCTTAGTTGATTCGCTTCCCATTGTTGTTTCCATTTACAGGGTTCATAATTTCATTCGGGCGGATACACCATTTTCCGCTGAACTTCTCTGGTTGTATCAGGTTTGTATGGTCTGTGCGTAACTCAAAGCACTGCATTTGCTCTCTTCCTCCCCCACAATGAGAAGGCAGTTGACGGTTGTCGGATTCAAACTGTTCTGATTTGTTATCATCTATCTGTGCAAAGAGATCACGCTCCCGAGGGGCTAGGCCAATTTCCAAAGTTCCGATCGCATCCTGGCCTATTGAGTTGATCGGTCGGAGTTTCCCGTTTCCTTGAACTGTTGTTCTTCTTTTGAATTTTGTAACCGAATGCGTCTCGATTCTAGCCTTTGTTCTATCTTTTTGTCTATTAGGTCCGCTACCCTCTGTATGAACTCTTGATTGGACATATTCCCTGAGGAAAACTCGGCGGATGGTCGATTAGAAGATTTGTTCCGGTTCGTTGAATGGCTCCTTTCGACAGTGCTTC
>LQRL01092974.1:0-15923 GCA_001703475.1 Hydroides elegans | reverse complement strand
GTGCTAATCGAATCATTCTTTTCTCTAACAGATATCTACAACTTTTATCTGTTGTTTATTGAAATAATTGCCCTCCACCATCCCCTATTCACCGCCGCTTGATTAGCGTTCTAATGTATTCATTCAAGCTGTGAGATAAAACATGCCACATCTGTTTTCATTTTACTGTTGTTAATCGCTAGTATCAAAGCTTTTATGGTGTAATCAGTGTGTTTAGATTCTCTTAAGTTTTGACGATTTGCAAATATCCAGGGGCGTTGTTTTGTTCCCCACGGATATATTTTCATTTCATGTATATATAATACTATAAGTGTCAATTGTTGTTAGCTTACATTTTTCATTCAATTTCAATAGATATATGTATATTTGTATGGTTTCAGACATGTTATTATACGTCAAAACAGGGCATTTCGTTTAGCACAATATTCGTAAAATAAATGCATTTTAATCCCATTCTATGGCTTAATTTTCATTCGTCTTCCTTTCGAAACGCGAACACAAATGTATCTAACCTCTTTAAACTGAATCTCTTCTTGGAATATGCAAAATTGTAGATACATAATACTAGCATGAAATGTTAACTTACTCTTAATCTGCACTATTCAATTCGAGAATGATGGTACCGATGTTCCAAAATATAAAATATAACACTAAAACTTTTTTTATTTGCACATAAATCTGTATAGCGTATTTATATCATAAGACATAAATAATCTCTTTTTCATGATAAATACATATTGAAATAACTTTATTTCTAATCAAATAATCATATCTGGTTATAATTTAATATCGATTTATTTATTACAAATCAAATCAATCATTTGTCAATATCTCTCAAATATGTTTTAATTACGCATATAAACCACATACGAACAAAATCTAAATATATCAGATCTAGTTAAGCATTTTCTTTTGAAAAAAAAATCTTTGTTTTCTTTCCGTTTCGTTGCTTCATAATATCTACAGAGATATTCCAATAACCTTGTAAATTCGAACACCTTATTTTTGTTATAATCAATACCCAGTGCCATTGATGAAATAATCAATAGCAAATTTCTTTCTTTGAATTTGAATTTGAATTGTTATATATATTTTTTTCTAATTCGGAAGCTTCAATTTTCTTGCTTTTAGTTTACCAAGAGTTCAAATTTTGGGTTCTCTATTTTTGTCGATAATCATTTTTCAATCACCAGTTTTGTAACTTTTCAAAATAGTAATCAGTTCAAACGTCGGGATGTTCTTTCCGTTCTCAAAATCAGTGCCCGAACCCTTAGCAATAGCCATCAAGTGAAGGACATGCGCTTGGATAGCCATTGCTTCCCGAACAACACCTGCTTATGTAGTAGATGTTGTAATAGTAGGCCAGAGCGCAGCAAGGGAAGACACAAGGCCCGTTTCCGCTTTGGGTCCATTGAAGCAGGTACCATCCATAGCCATTGATGTGGATGTATGTGTAGCAGCTGATATCGCGTTTAGCACGGTCCTCTGATAAAGAAAAAAATATAAATACACGTCAAAGTAAAAGAAAGAAGTGAAAGACGCAGGGGCCGCTTCCGGTCTGGGTCCATTGGAGCAGATACAATCCATAGCCATAGACGTGGATGTATGTGTAGCAGCTGATATCGCGTTTAGCACGGTCCTCTGATAAAGAAAAAAATATAAATACACGTCAAAGTAAAGGAAAGAAGTGAAAGACGCAGGGGCCGCTTCCGGTCTGGGTCCATTGGAGCAGATACAATCCATAGCCATATACGTGGATGTATGTGTAGCAGCTGATATGGAACTCAGCACGGTCCTCTGAAAAAAAAACAATGAATGGATAGGAAATGGAAACTAATTAGATATGAAATAGACATATACATAAAAGAATGATGAACATGATTATAGATTTTGAATAGCAATTAGCTAGTGCATATAATACACCGTTCATGTAAGTAAGAAGACGAATATTTTCACTTTGTCTTTAAATTTGAATGGTTACCAGTCAGATAGAGTGTTTGGTGGAGCAGCAGGTAACAAAAACACAAATATCGAACTGACCCGAAAGGTGCGAAGTTGAAAGATATGCAGCTTTAATGGTACGAAGTTACTAGAACGCTAATAAATATACCTTCATCATTCGCACCGGCCAGCCAGATAGAGTTCTTAGTTGAGCAAAAGGTAACAAAAACACAAATATCGAACTGACCCGAAAGGTGCGAAGTTGAAAGATATGCAGCTTTAATGGTACGAAGTTACTAGAACGCTAATAAATATACCTTCATCATTCGCACCGGCCAGCCAGATGGAGTTCTTAGTTGAACAAACGGTAACAAAAACACATAACAAAAAAAAAACGAACTGGCCCATAAAGCACGAATTTGAGAGTTATGCAGTTTTAAAGGAACGAGGTGACCAGAAAGCTAATGAATATACCTTCATCATTCGCATCGGCCAGCCAGATGGAGTTCTTGGTGGAGCAGAATGGCGCCATTTGGGTCGGGATGTCGTCCGGATTCTCGACCTTGTCGTTCATGCGCAAGTAGCGACGTCTCTCGCCAGTCTCGACCGGACCGCCGTGCTGCATGGGGAAAATAAGTAGGTCCATAAAAAATGTTTTTTTTTTTTGTTCATATTACACTTGTCAGGTTTGGAATGACGCTGTGAAAAAAGTAGTGCGTGTGTAAATACGTTGTATATTTTACATATAGATTTTTTCCATCCATAAAATTAATATCCATGCAACTATCCAACTAACATAAACACCTTTATCATAATATTGATAGGAGTTATCTTTTTGGTTTTACTATATAAATACATTTGCTGTCAATATGAAAAATATGTTTTTAGATGTATTAATAAGACATGTACCTGTTGTTGACGCAGATAGTCGAGGTCCTCATCCATGGTGTGTTGGCCTCCGCGAACCATGAAGCACACGTTCCACTCGGCATGGTACATGGTCGTCACTTCCTATTAAGAGACGAATAAATAAGAACGTAGTCAGAAAGTTGATTTTGAAATATTCGTTTTTGAAAGAGCCCCATAGATTAGATCTTTTAGGTAAAAAACTGTTTTTTTTCTACGTTTTCAAAATACGACAATAGCGTCTTATTATCGGTATTTTGTAGCTAGCGTACCGGTCCAAACAAGTCACAGTTATGCCTTTTTGCTGGTGGATTTTGAGAAAGAGGATAGATAAAATTGCTTAATTCAACTAGAATTTACGGTAACGAATTAGCATATATGGAATCAATAAAAAAGGGAGTATTATTGCTATAACATACCATAAAAACAATATTTCTCAACAAAAACATATCAATCCTCAAACAGATGCCAAGATGAAATTATTGATACGTATGATTAGAACACAAACCTTCTGGTAGTCAATGGTGATGACATTAGCAACGAGGCCGGACTCGGGGTGGCGTGAAACAATGAACTCGAGCTGGTCCTCAACGTACATCGTGGTGTGCTCGGTCAGGATGGTCTTGTTGTTGGAACGGGCCTGTGTCTCGCTTTGTACCTGTTTTGGGAAAGAGAGGAAGTGTTATTATGATTATATGAGCGCATTTTAATATATTTAGAAATGTGTAATCGATTAAAAAGGAAACATTCTGTAGAATTCCTTGAGTGCATGTGAAATTGACATCGACTTCAAATCTAGTGTACAATGCTGTTACAACAAAATATGCAGATCTATTTACGTTCTCTTTGATAATCTCACAAGATAAAGTTATCGAGAAAATCTAATAAAGATTATGAAACATGATATTCAAATATAGGGAAAAAAGATTGCAGATAATTGTGCCTTTTTAGGAGCACACCATCCATCTAGTTTAACTTAAAAGTGACAATAAACACAATTTCTTTATATCAATTTACTCACAGTAGAGTGGGGATGCGGCGCTGGTGCCACAGCAGTTGTCTCACATTCCTGGTTCCCAAGCACATGCGCCCCGACGCCAATGGTGACGATGAATGCCAGCGCAAGGAAGGCCACGGAGGCAGCCATCATAGCAAGGTACTTGCCTGCCACACTTGGTTTCTGAAAAAAACATAGTTATTTAGTAAAAAAAGTCCAGATGCCAGTGAAAGCAATCGCGCGGAATGGGACAGAGGCAGCCATCATGTCGAGGTTTTGGCTGGTAACACTCGGTTTCTGCAAAAAGGAATGCATGTTAGTATTGAATTATTTGACGATGGTGTTCAACACGTAATGTGTGACCGACGGCAATTACGACAATGAATGCCATCGCAAGGAAGGCCACAGAGGCAGCCATCATAGCAATGTATTTGCCGGCAACGCTTGGTTTCTGAACAAAACAATAGAATGCAGCAATTAAGTTAAAAAGCTCGGACGCCGATGAAAGCCATGGCGAACAATACCTGGTGTGTTGAAATGAGAACGCTATTGTTTGTGTTATATCTGATGATCTTGGAAACTTTATTGTCATAACCGTATTACTTCTGGAGAAGAACAAATCAATATTTGATCATTGTATACCTGTTGCCCTTTAAACCCACTAAACTTGTTAAAACAGTCGTTTGAGTATGGTTTAGAAAATATTGAAAAACCTTTAAAACAACATCAGTATCTATAGAAACCACGTTGGATATTTATCAAATCATTTGGAATTTATTATAAAATCTTACGGAAAAAATAATCATCTACAACATTTATTGCATACTAATGATTACTAGATTGATGTATAATCAGTCATTTATCGTACCTATATTAAAACAATGTAACATCAATCTGACCAAAGGTTAACATGTTTATAAATGTCTATATTTTTGAAATTTGTATTTTTTTTTTAAATCTAAAGTTACCAAGCAATTTGTAGTCCAGAAATAAATCACCTAAATAAAATGAATTTAAATGTGTGAAAAGTAAAGATGCAAAATAAAACAAAGGAAAACTAACCTTTGGATCTTCCATGATGACAGGATACTTCATGTCGGTCTTCTCCATTTTTCTATTTCAATTTCGATTTTGAATTAACAAAATCTAAGTTTCTTCTTATAAGTTTTTTTGTTTTCTTCTGTAAAGTTGAGTTGTTCCTCTGCTGCCAGTGTTGGATCTGATTTGTAGCGCTGTGCGGAGCCCATTTTATATCATTCCAAAACGAGGAAGATAAATTAATTACATAATAAAAAGTTTATAATGATATCCTATTTCTTTGGAGACACTATGTATTTATTTGTTTTGGGCAAAGTTTCCAAATAAGGGGATGGGGTTGAGTGGTTCCAGCTATGGAAATGTTCCAAACACTCAATTTAATTTTACAGAATTAGAACCAAGATGATGGCATTGATTCTAAAATAGTTCTAAATTTGATTTCCTTGTCGAGTCATCGATATATTTTGACCACACTTGAGAGTGACACTAAAAAAGGTACCGTCAGCGATCAAGTGTTTATTGGAATAAGCTCATATTCTAAGATCACATTATGCATAGATTACGGCATTTTAAGGTTGAAAACAGAATCTTGGTCTCGTTTAAACTTGTATTTGGGCTTTTATTCAAAAACAGGTCACATTAGATGAGCTTTCATTTTACAGAAAACCAAGATTGTTTAACTTTAAAAGGGTAAAAAACTTTTAAAAGTAAAATAAGGAAATCAATATGCACATTTCAAAGTGTTACTGTGATAAACTGTTGTGAGTGTTTATATTTTAGAAGCATAAGAAACCTTTGCATGTTCGATTTTGTATTCAAATCTTTAAACTTACTCTTCAATATTGCATAAAGAATCAATGGTATTATGCATGTATCTCATTCCTAAATAAAACAAAACGTTACGAGCTGCAGATCACAACAATTTAATTCAAAGCCTTCATATGTTGTAGAAACTTAGAGCGATTCTACAGTCGCGCGCGTTTCTGAACCAACATGGTTAACGCCAAAAGTTAAACCTTAATAACGCTTAACATTTAACCATAAACGCTAAACGCTAAACGATAAACGACACATGGGTGAGTCGTGGAAAACGGCCAAAAGCCCTCCCGGCGAAAAACCCTCCCGGTGGAAAGCCCTCCCGTTTTTGCAAGGTAGGCGAATACCCCTTCCGATAAAAAGCCCTCCGTGAACGCGCCTTTCGAATGTATTCCTAAAATCTATTAAAATAATTGAATAAATTTCTCATTTTTTATTATAAGGGGACAACTTTTAATATATATATATATAGATCAATATTTAAAAAGAACATATTTTAGAAGAAAAAAAAAGTGGGATGCTTTATTATGCTATCTTTTCAAGCTGAGCATGTTAAATGCGTAACCATGAACATTTGGACATGTTATGGGAAATGTACTCTAGGTCCAGAATATTTTAAACCTTAAAACGGTTTCTGTCGTTTACTAAGTTAAATTCCCTACGTCGCATGTTAACCTCATGAATATTTTTTTAATGGGCCCAATCCTGTATCACGCTGAATCATCACTCTAGATGGTAACCATATACGACATTTCAATTTTCAGATTTAAACTTTCGAACAGTTATTATCTGCAATCTTTTCGTTTACGAAAATATGCAGATATTGCAATCACTCGATAAAATTCAATTAGTTCCCGTGAATCGATTTACTATATATTAGAAATCATAACACAAGTTATATATAAACATTAATATAAAATAGCTATCCAATATGGAGCATAGGATAGTACGATAACGATTTGATAAATGGTATAGAAGATATTTAATTTTTAAGACACCCACCCCTAAAATCATAATGTCATTTTCTTCGCCCTGCTGAAACCACTGACCGGAATCCCTGGCCCCTAATTGGCTAATTTAAAGGTGTGTCGCATTTATACTGCACACGTCATTGACGTCATCAATCAAGGCTTGCTATATAAAAGCACTGTGACACAAAATCGATACTCGTGGTGTCCAGTACCTCACTTCGCGTTGAAGCCAATTACTGTAACTTTATTTGCTCTCTGCTTTATGTTTTAATAATATATGAAATCTACAATGCGACTCAGCTATCTTATAAAGCTATAACAAAGTAGCTATGAGATTTCAGCTATGTATATTCTGCCTACATATTGACCTTTTTCTAGATCATATCAAATATTTAACATTAAATGGGATCTTATTCCATTAGTTATCGAGAAAAAATAATAATTTTGAGAAACATAATATTCAAATATAGGATATAAAATAGATTGCAGATAATTGTGCTTTTTAGGAGCACATCATTTATCTAGTTATGTTTGATAACATTTGCATACTCTATATTTCATATGAATATTTCGTTTAGCAGTTTGGTTTTAAGCATATACGTGTAATTATGCTATTTATTGAAACGTATTGATATGTTTTACGGAAAGTTTTATGGCATGAGCATCCACGATAACCATCAATATTGAAAGGGTTTTTGGCTGCCTTACATTGTACTTGGTTATTTAACTTTTCAAAAATGATTTAGCGCCTAGAATCTTAGGGCCTGGTCACATTGGAAGCTGTTTAGTTATTCTAGCCCCTAACAAACCTGTCTCCCAATGTGTTCCTTATGAAAATCTCAAAACGCAACCTTACCCACGCGATGTGTTTGGTTTTCCATACGGAATACATTGGACAGCAGGTTTGTTAGGAAAAAAACAAGAACAAGCTTCCAATGTGGCTAGGCCCTTACCCATTATATTTAATTATTTAAAATGGTTAACACGTACACTTTACATATTTTGGTTGGATCTTTAAACAAGTTCGTTCGCAAAGCAACCATGAACCAAGGAAACGCGTAGATACCATACACATTTGTCGCTTTTCAATTGTGAAAAAAAAATCGGAAAACGAACAAGGCCGCGTTTACAAACAAAATAGAAACTCGAAAACCGAAATCCCAAAAGCAACTTTTGTATTAAGACATAGCAATTAAACCCTTCTGTTCACGCATAAATATAATCATGTTGCATTTTGCATTTACTTCATATCCTTTATATGATGTTTTACAGTTAGATTTGTTTATACAGATAGCGCTGTCATATCAGGTTATCATCTGAGTAGAGCTTTGCGTAATGTTTGTACAACATATTGTTGCATATGTACAGTCGCGCGCATTACCAACTTCTCGGGGTAAACGCTAAACATCAAACGCACAAACGCTAAACGCGAAACCCTTAAACGTTAAAAGTTACACGCTAAACGCTAAACGTTAAACGCTAAATGCCAAACCATAACCACCCACATGTGTGAAGAGTATATAAAGGACATCATTATGAGTGCTTATCTTGATCTCTTATATGCCCTTTCATCAAACGCTAAACGCTAAACGTTAAACACTAAACGATAAACGTTAAACGCTTTTCTGATCTTGCAAACCCTTAAACGCTAAACGCTTAACGTTAGAGAAAACGAGAAGTTAGGACCGCGCGCCACTGTATACTGATTTGTCAGTCATTTTCATGTGAGGTGTAATGATGTTAAACATTTTTCATTTTTGTGGATACTTCGGATAGCACTGTCAGAGCATGTTATTTTGAATGGCAATGCAATTATAGTTTGTTATTTATATAGCTAGAATTCAAAAGTATATATATGCATTTCCTGTATCATACATGCCTTTTCGGCCAAATAAAATTGTATTAAAGCTATGATATTAGTTAGTAATTTTGTTGTCCTCCTCCATCCCCACCTCAACAAGTTATGATGAGTGGATATGTTTGGTTGTTATTTCTAATCTCTGTTATATTGGTTGGTTTTTGCTGTTACATCTTACTTAAAGTATATATTTATTTGCATATGTTTATATTTTATCTGGGATATTGTATTTACATGTATATGGCGGCCATTTTCCGCCTGACGTTGGGTTTTCACTGTTATTTCTCAATATCGCGTTTAAATCTTAATAAAATAATGCCATGTTTACACTTGACCGAAAAGGCAGCATTAATTCCATTATCTAATTTTTATTATCATTATTCAACAATCTGCAACGCAGACAAAAATGGCTTTTTGGTAAATATTTTCGAGCTTTTATGTTGCGTTAACGCGGCTCAAGTCTAGTCGAGCAAAAGTTTCAACCGATGAAATCATAGAATCGGAACTTTGGTCACGATAACTGACACAATTTAATTTCATTTATTTTGCCCAAGTAGAAGGGCTGATCGGTTTATTGCGGGGAAAATAGCATTCTGAAGCACATAATGCATTATGAAATTATTTATATGTGTCTCAAATAAATAATGATCATTTAAAATACACGGGGGTCTAACTTCCGGCCTGACCGGTTTATTGCGGGACGATGTAATTAATTGAAAAACATATTTTTGCATACTTATATTGTAAGAAATCCAATGAAAAAAAATAGAAACATAAAATTTTGTAAATACCAATCGACTCATTCAGCCTGAAATAAGTAATATTCGCATTTATACGGGGTATTTACTGCTTTATATAGAAACAATGGAAATTGACTATGACTGCCAATGAATGTCTCGCAACTTGGCAACACTTGTGTTATCAATACAAGTATCACTCTCGATAGCTGACACCCGAATCATATTTTTTAGGTATTTTCATTATTTATTCAGTTTCTTCCGAAAAATAATATTAGTTGATATTGGTGATGTGTTCCTCGTGTTCTATACATTTTAATGCTAAGAGTATATGTAAATCGGCTAAAACATTATATGAAAAATATACATACAAGCTTAAAACAGAGGAAAATGGATAAAAATTAATAGAAAAAGCCAACATATTTAGAAGTGTTTAGGAAAAACTGAATAACAAATTAAGAATTAAACTAAATATAGATAAAATGATGGCATTATTGTGGGTACACGATTTAAGACAACAGTTTAGGGTCTGTGTTTAAAAATAAATAGTGAGATAAGTTATTGCAGATATCAGGATTATTTGAATCATATAAAACAAAGTTTCATGCCTTTTTATCAATCTCGCAATAAACCGGTCATCTGAAAAGACGCACCCCACCTTAATGTTATGGGGCATCACATCGTCATTTAAAATTGGTTGTTCTCAAAATTTAGTCAGATTGTTGTCAATATACGTACCTATAATTGGATAATCATAAATTGCAGTTTCAAACCAATTATCATATAAAAAATAACGAACTACTTGGAAAAAAAACGTGATTGCCTGCAATAAACCGGTCATGACGTTTACCTTGTTTATAATTTCGAACAGATTGGACATTCTAGGCTACACCAATAGAATTCTAAGGCTGATTTGGGGTTTCAAGGACTGTTTGTTAGAAATCCAAATGAGTTTCATTTTAAGCAAGCTGAAAACAACAACCATGCCTTAACAAGTTTGTACAAGTTGTCATACTATTTTTATGATTTCAATATTAAAATCATTTTATCATATTATTCTACAAAACCTTTGTTTTTTGAAATGATAACAATGGTCGCAATTAATGAGGTTTGAGATGATTGGTATAACCCAGGGTAATATACACAATCTTGTAACACATAAGATTCTGTGTGTGTTTGAACCCAAGTAAAACAGTTTATGTGATTTGCAACATGTCACTTACATAGGGGACTATTTTTAAGATATATTTAGTTTTGAATTGATGAGCAAGTTTATCGCGATTGCAACAAAAACATTGAAAAACATATTTTCTAAACATTATAACAGGGAAATTAATGTCCATTGATACGCCTTTTCTGTGTTATGAATTGCCCGGTGCTGACTGCTTGTCAAATTTGGTTTCATTTTGATATAAACATATCTACGACTAGTTTAAACTTCCTTATTTGATGTACTTTTTATCAAGGCTACTGTATGTTAAGAAGCATTAGCATGAAATCAACAAGCTAACTAATCTATGGTCCGATTTTAAACCAAAAACCCACAAAAACAAATTTTATGCAAATATGACTTAATGGCTTGTTCTATAGAATGTGCGCTTGTATAAATTTGAATAAAGGGCGAAATGGAAGTCGGAATAAGTTAAAAGGAAACTTAAGTTCATTGACATTATTATCAGTCACTTGAAATTAATATACAGTAAATATTTTGTAATCTTAAATTATGTGATTTAAGATGCATGTGCTCATATGAAGAATTAAAATATACAAAAATACAGTTACATTTTCTTTTATGGTTTTTTCATCCATATATATGTTAAAATATAAAATATGTGCCTATTCGATTCGGATCTTCCAAATATTTTACTATTTTAATCATGTTGTGTTTTATTCGATACGCCTGTTTTGACATAGATACTGATAAATCAGGCAAAAATTTAAATAAGAATTTGCGTAATATCTTAAAATAAATATGCTGCAATAATTGTTTTCGCATATTAAGTTTATAAATTTAGCAATGGAATAAACCCGCATTCGGCCACTTATTTCTTACGGGAAATTATTCTAGCTCCATAGCATTATTCTTTTGAATTAGTTTGTTATCTTTTATCTTGTATGTCCTAGCTTTCACAAAATAATGTAATCAAGAACATTTTTAAAATGAAATTCACAGAATTAATCAAAATGTTATATTCATTTCGATTAATTGTGATCGACAAAATTTCTTTCAACGTTTATTCAAATTTATCTCAATAAAAAATACCGTTGTCAGTTGATAAGGGTCCTATTGCAATGTTAAACCAATTTTGGAAATTCCGAGGCAAGTTTGTCGTCGCACACTGTCCCAGAGTACACACTGCCCCAGTGTACACACTGCCCTAGTGTACACATATGTTTTTTTCGCCTTAATACATTACATAAACATAACAATATCATGTTGTATCATATAACATGTGTATTTATTACACATCTTATACGGGTGTATTATTTTTAATTAATCTTTTTTATTCATTATTCAAATATTATTCATTAAAAATTAATCATTTATTTATGATATGATACTCCATGGCCTCTTTACCTACACACATTTGTTCAGATTGAAAAAAAAAACATTGTCGCCATATTAGATAATAATAACAATAATAAATAATGTGAAATAACTGATTTATTATCGATCTAACATCAAATGATAATGTGATACGTAACAATACTAATAAGAAATAATAAGAAATAACATGTGTTATATGATTATGATAATTAAAACAACAACTAGTGGATAGCAGGAGACTAGACAGTTCCTTACTTTATATCAAATATAGGAAATGGTACGAGCACACGCTTGTGATTTTTTTGGCAATACTGCGAAATTCGTAGAAAATATAATAATCCCAATATGGCTTGCTTTACTATATTTCTTTGAATTTCGCAGTATTGCAGAAAAATTCCTCAAGCACGTGTCCGTATCTTTGATCAATAAATGAAGCATAAATCAAGTATCAACATATTAAAATTATAAGGCTTCACGTGCACGCCTGCACGCCAGTATGATGTCAAGTTATAAAGCGCGTTTACTGTAGGTTTTATGTATATGTGAAAAGTTTAATTTATGACGTTGATACTTCATGTCTGCTTCATTTTCTGTTCAAGTTATGGTACGGGCACTTGCTTGGGGATTTATGTTTGCAATGCTGCGAAATTCAAAGAAAACAAATAGGTCCTCCGCCGTCCCGATCCGTGCAACGGCATTTTAAATCGCACAACCGAGTTCCCTGGCTTATAACGAAACATACCCGACAATTTCATTCGATGACCTTTTCATATCTTGTTGAGAGTACATCATCTTAGTTAAGTGTCTGGGTATTGGTTTCTCTAGGAGAGAAATAATCTGCTATTTCCCCGTAACAATGTTTTTTGTTACGTTTGTAGATAAATTCAAGAATACAATACATAAATTGGTGATTATTCACATATTATCAAGTGAGACAAAGAGCATCTGCATTTTTGACCATGTTGTACGACCACAATTTTTGTCGCACGACAAAACCAATACCCAGGTGCACAATTTCAATATGTATTCTCTCATTGTAGAAAGTTTCATTCGAATCTGCCCCGTATTTGTGGAGAATTTTGTTGAAATTTCAAATTGTGTTGAAATACCTCATTTTTGACCAAGTCGTACGACACCAATTTTGGTCGCACAACCAATTCCCAGGTGCACAACTTCAATATACATTCTTTCATTGTAGAAAGTTTGATTCGATTCTGTCCAGTTGTTTTGGTGTTCGGTCGCGGAATAGAAACCCCCCTGAAAAGTTGACAGACAGACAGACGGACAGACGGACAGACGGACGGATCCGGATCCGATAGTCCCCCGCTACCGCCACGCGGCGGGTGGGGGACTAATATAATAAAGCCTTCGATATGGGGTTTATTATATATTTTTCTTTAATTTCGCAGTACCACAGAAACATTTCGCACGTTTGAGCTCGCACCATTAGATATATTTTATATAAGTAATGGAACTGTCTAACCCCCTGTTGTCCATAAGTTTTTGTTAGTTATCACAATCATTTAACACACAAATATTTTTAATAATTCAAGATAGTATTTTTAAGAAATAACATATTCAATGATATATCGATAATAGATCAGTTAAGGCACTTTTGTAATAGTTGATATTATATTATATAATATGATGATAAGGTTTTTCAAATATAAACAAATGTGTCTAGATAAAGGAGGTCATTAAGTATCAAATAATAAATAAGTGATAAACTATAAAAGAATGATATATAAATAATTAATTAATTGATATGTTATATTATAAAACTTTGGAATTATGTTTCTGTAATGTAAAAAAGCCAAATCCATATGTGTATATTGAGGCAGTGTGTACACTAGGGCAGTGTGTACACTGGGGCAGTGTGTACATTAGGGCAGTGTGCGACGACAAACATAACTGGAAATTCTCGTCAAATCACTACAGAGCAAGCTAATGCTAATCACATTTGATAAATTCCCTGAAACAGATTTGACTTCACTTTTATTTCAATTTGTTACATGATTTAAGCAATATACAGGGAAATATCATCCGGGTATATCACTTTTGATATTGCCCACTGGTTTATGACCCCCTATTCTGTTCTCAGGTTTTATGTAATAAAAGAAATTAAACCCTCAAGGACCTAATCAAAACTAGAGGCTACAGGCCCTCGATCCCCGTAAACTTAAATAATTATTTGGCCTTGGGCATTCTCTACCGTTAAGTTTATACTACTGACGTCATTCCTTTGTATTCACAGTACATTATTTTTAATAATGTGCTGTGAACTACATGTAAGTAAGCTAAAGTACTCGGGCCAACTCCTTTAAACTAAAACATTGTCCGATATTTTAATTAATGGACTGACCTCGTACGTTATCCTATACCTCCATTAAACTAAAACATTGTCCGATATTTTAATTAATGGATTGACCTCGTACGTTATCCTATACTTAAATGACGGCTTTGATTTGACAGTAGAAAATACAAGTTCATTGGCATCATAAGCAAATATTTAAAAGATGTCTCAAGTGAATTTGCAATTTTGATAGGTGTTAGACAGTCAAGTGTGCAATGGCTAATTATAAATCCGCAGCTTGATAAATGTTATAATGTGGCACGGGATTATTCAAACTGTAATTATATTTTTCTCACTTATTCTATTCTTTTCAAAATATATCAATATGAAACAACTAAGAATTTGTCATCTGTTGCAAAAAACTAAAATCCTGAGATATGTGTTTAAATTGGTGTATATTTGGGAGCAGTTCGAGAAACTTAGAAAATGTTGCCGATTTTTAAATTGTGGAAATCTTAGTAAATTAAACAGAAGGTGGCCCCCCCCTCGGTTTCCTGTCAATAATTCAGAGAGACATACATGTCTTGTTTGACACCTAAAGGGGTGCGTGCAATATTATAAAAATCATACTCAATATTCTGTTTCGACAAAGCGTTGCAGACCATCTAAAAATGAAAACAATTTTTAATATAAACTGGGTAATAAACACCCATAGGTCTAGTTAAAATTTGACAAAATTCATTTTGACCCTGCTTCACTATAACGCCGATTGCAAACATAACCTTTTTAGCATAGACCTCTCAACCAGTAATTGCACCACCCCAAAACGCGACCAGTTTTTGAACCACTTTTTATTTTCCATATAAATAGCACAACAAGTATATTTGTTTAGACCAAAACATTAGCAATGGTCATATTTTATCAAGAATGGCCATAATTTATATTTTGGTGTATACAAATATACTTGTTGTGCTATTTCTATGGAAAATAAAAAGTGGTTCAAAAACTGGTCGCGTTTTCAGGTGGTGCATTTACTGGTTGAGAGGTCTAAATCTTCTCCAATCTAAGGCTATACAGACAAGAAAAGCCCCTGAAAATCATATGAAATTCATGTGTTCCGGTTTTTGGGAAAAGAGAAATGGGAGGCTTTTTGAGAGATATCCTACAAGTGCTTAGCAGCAAAGAGAGGTTTTTTAGCGGGTATTGACATAAAACCATAAAAACCGTAATTTTCAATGCATTCCTGATGGGAACTCAAAAACCTTCAAGCATTGTGTGTTTTTGATTTACCCATAAGAAATTTATTGAAACTAACACATTGTTAAGATAAAAAAGGTCGATGAAGCTTTCCGTGTGTCCAGGCCCTTAACGTTTTTTTCCTCTCAATGAATGTATAATCCATCATATGAATAAAAGAAAACGGGAACGTCCCCATCCGCCAAAACTCTAAAAACTACCTGTTAGTTTTATATGTTTATCTAAAGATTATATTCTAATAGAAATCCGACCAAGTATCGTGCTTTATCCCTCGGATGAAGAATCCTTTTCGCTTCGTTTTGATTTCTATCAGATAATCAAAAGACTAAACTAAAAACATTGTAGGTAGCGGGCTAATCCCGGGATAATCTCGGGTACCAGCGTCCTGCTTGGTGCGCATAGCCTCACCGGAAATCTTCCTTGCCCAAAATTGGGGGCTGGCTGGGACGGGAACTCGAGACTAGAATATAATCTTTAGATAAACATATAAAACTAACAGGTAGTTTTTAGAGGTTTATCCTAAAGTCTTATGATATTCTACTAAAAAATCCTCCCAAGTAT
>LQRL01092944.1:3933-17387 GCA_001703475.1 Hydroides elegans | reverse complement strand
GATTGGTAGAAGACATATTTATGTGTGATATGATATACTTATCATAATTTTAAAGGCAAAGGAACCATCTTGAATATTGCCCATATCTCAAAATGTCGTCTTTTTCGATGCCGAGATCTGAATCATCAGTCTATGGATTTCCCTGTGGTTTAACGCGTATGCCTGTCATACAAAATAGGTACAGTCAACAGTAGCCCATGGCCGTTGAAAAAATGGAATTACGTTTCCTGTTGACCGAAAAATAGTGAAAGTTAACATTGAATCTTTCATTAAATGATGTATTTTGTATACTATGAATAGCGACTGACGAGCTGTTCCAAGCAAACAGATGTTGCTCAGCAAATCACAACTGGCTATGGGATTTTTTTTGAGAATACGTTCTAGCTTAGAAATTTGAAGCACACCTTGCTCTCTTCTTTCTTCGTTTTTTTAAATAATCAATGATAATTTATAATTCAAAAATTGAAACAGTTGCTTGGATTTGTCTTATAAACTGTTATTTATTATACATGCTTCTTAACTTAATTATATTCAACATTTTTAATTTTCGCAAAACGTACTCTTGCTCTGCTCAAATTTGGCTAGAAATGCAGGAACAGCTCAGCTGGTTTGAAAAATAATAACATCTTTGAATTAAAGAAATGTTCGAAAAATGTATTTTGTTGTTGTCCGTATTTGTAACGTTGTTTAAGGCGATTTTTTTAATGCAAAAAAAAAGCGTCGTGAGTTGCACTTTAACTATTGTACATATTTTCGAAATTATCCGAGTTCTCTGGTGTTTTCAAAAAAGGAGTTTTTCATTTCGCATCGACAAAATCCGAAACAATTACCAGTAAACCCAAATATCAACCATTAATGGACCCCTTTCGATCATCTATGATACATGTCAAAATCACACTCCGTAGATTGTTTGTAAAAGCCCTCAAACGGCTACAGGGCAGAGGTCAAACGAGAGAAAATATAAGCAGATAAAGTCTGAGGTATGAAAAAGGGAGTTATTGGGAAAACACGATTTTGACAAGAAATAATGGAAGACTCATACAGAGAGCGCTACTCATCTATTAGATCATATATTTTGAGGATTATGTACATATAATTATTGCAGCAAAAGCCAGTGTTCGGATTGACAAAGCTGTTGCATCACTCTTGGACTTCTACATTAGTTTATTTCGTTAACTTAATATCAACACCAATACTTTTTTTTAATTCGCAAATATTCCAAGCAACCTTCTACCAACCAACTTCAGAAAAAGTTCATTTTTACTCAATTAATGTGAAATCAGGTCAATAATGTTTCTGCTTTCCTACGTTGCTGAACGATATACACAGGTTCGCATCCGATAAAGCTAGTCTTACAACCGGCCGTACGGGCCCCGCAGCTTTTTTAACAATTTTCTGATCGCAGCAGCCCCGCAGAGCACGTAGCCTTCCAGTCGTTCACGTACGGGACACGCACGTGTCCCGTACGGGCTCCATGCGTGCTTCCTGCGGACTACTTGCGATTCTATGATCGTAGAGCGCCCGCAGCAAAAAATGTGGAATTCAATGTGCATACACATTTTCTCCTGCGGGGCACGTACGGGCAGTCTACGGGCAGAAGCCGTACGTGTGCCGTACGTGCGACGTACGTGTAACGTGCGTGTAACGTGCGGGTCCCGTACGATTTCTTCAAAATTTGCCCGTAGACAGCCCGTAGAGAACGTACGGCCGGTTGTAAGACTAGCTTAACACTACTCGCTTTAAAATCAAATGTCACACAACCAAACCATGACAATGCATTTACATGTACTACGTAAAGTGACTTTTAGTCACACGTGGCGTAGTACCCGTTGTCTGTACGGGCGGCAGTCTTGCTCGAGCGGTAAAAGGTCCCTTTTCAACAACATATCGTTCTTCGTATTTTCCATTAATGCGCTCTTTTCTGCCGAATCCCGCTTTTCCACCATATGCATCTGATGCGGCAAGGAACCTATGCTTCATTGACATTGTATGATCGTGATCAGTGGTATCTTCTTTGCGATTTAGAGCAGGTAGGCTACGAGCAGGTCGAAGTGGATACCTTTGCTGGTGTCCTTTTTCTCCATACCTGCGCAAGTCAGTGTAGCGTCGAATATCATCTGTCGCTCCATATTTCATCATATATGCATATGTGTTGTTCTTATGTTTGTTCTTTTTCATTGCCCAATATTCGTTATTCATAGTGTTAACTTTAGCCTTAGCATCAATGTTCGTAGATGAAGGCTCATCAAAGTGTTCATCCGTTTTCATGGGTTTGTTCAATTGTTTCTCACTTTTATCAGAGGTGGAATTCAAAGTACCCTTTGAATCCGTGCTTCGTGCCTGCGAGCTTTCACTTTTCACAAATGATCCTTCACGTTGCAATAATCTTTCACTTTTTACAAATGATCTCTCACGTAAAAACGAACTTTCTCTAGTCGGAGATTTTACAAACGATCCTTCCCTTCTTATTCCAAATTGGTGAAACACTGTTCTTGGTTGTTCATCGCGATACACAGGCATCAGATTTACATTACTAAAATGGAAACCGAAGTGTTTATCTCTTTTTGGCACCATACGTTCTGTCAATGCGCCATATGGCGACCTAAACATCGGTAACGGATATAGAGCTGCCAATCGCTGACGTTCATCTTGTTTATCGCTTTTCGCACGTTTGAGGCGTTTAGCATTTTTAACAGTTGACTGCACTGGGGTGTCGGACATATCCATTTTTCCTGAGTCGGTTTTCTCTGTATTGCCCGGTGGCATTTGATTGTTATGGATCGACTCATGTGCGACTTGATTTTTCGTCGTGATTTCACTTGGCTCAGGGCTATTGGTTTTGATGTCACTTAAGACTGGCTTCGGTGGTTTGATAGTTTCTATGCGTTTCACAAGCTCACTTATGGGTTTGGCCTCCTTTTCAATTGTTTTGTCCAGTTCGCTCTTTTCGTCTTTCTTTTTCTCAGGTTTGCTGAACGCCATTCCATATTTGAGAGTGATAAAGAGGGGCCGAGGCAAAATGGGCTTCTTTGCCTCCTCGATGGGTTTAAGAATTGATGGTTTTTCTAAACCCTCATTTTCTATTTGATTTTTAGTAATCTTTTCTTTGGCTTTTTGTCGTATTTCTGCCAATGAAAGTCCCTCAAACTTCTTAGGTCTTCGCGGGGCATGGTATTCCAATAAGGAAGACGTCGCTTTATTGTCTTTAGTATTTTCAGATATATCCTTTTCCATTTTTTAATTTAATTGTCCATTTATTGATTTAGATATTTATTAACTCTTTGTTAAATCGATCAAATATTGGACTAAAAATGTCATTAAAGCATTCTTTTTCGAAATACCACTGTTTATATATCCAACTATTTCAATTTTGTATATGTTTCAGCTTTTTCTGCAAGAGAAATGAGTCTTGTTGAATTTACACTTATCGTATTACGAGTATGTTAACTTAAGGTACCACATAAATATCTATAACCGTGCGACCGTTCAATTAATACTTAGGAAGGAATATCATTTCTTAACCAAATATATCTTATCAATAAATGTCATTGTACCTGTAATAAGACCCTGATTCTATTATAGGCATTGTTTGTTTATCAAAACAAAAAAAAAGTTGTTTACTCTGTGTCCGAGAAGAGTGTTTATGTTTGAAACGAATGCCTTTGCTCAAATGGTCAACTTTTGATGACAACAATGTTTTCGATTGAATAAAGCCAATGATCTTATTAATAAGAATCACGTTTGATTATTTGCTTGTCATGTTATGAATCTTACAACCTATCATCCTATTATGATAAAGTAAAATGTTATTTAAAGGAATTTATCGGGTTTTATGCTGATATAAACCCCAAAAATATATATCTGTCAGTTATGTTTCATCTTTGTTTATTCTAAATAGCGAAATGCGATCTTCCGTGCAGGAGAGACAGCATATTTTTCCACTTTAGACTTGGTCACGATTACAAACTTTTTGCGTAGACTTATATAATAAACTTTCACAGTTCAACTATAACGGAAATATTAGACAAAAATTGGATTACTTACTAGTAGCTACTAGTATTTTAATTAATTGCTCTACTCGTGTTACAATACTAAATCTACTCCTGCGATATTTTGAATGGCATATTTAAAGAAATAAACGTGTAAAAATTAAAAAGGTTGCATATACCATATAACATTGTTTCGTTAAAGTTATACTACATTTACGGAGCTTACTGACTTATCTGTCATTTAAATAATATATAGCTGAGCTTAAACTCAGGTAAGCAACTTGACCTGCATAATTTATAAATTTTACGTAAAGTGTATGAAACGTAACGTAAGCTTATAAGCACGTAACACGTTGTTGATGTAAAGGGGCGGCTTAAGTTTTTAGCTCACAAAGCATGTAATTATTATACAAAATATATTATTTTAAAAACCAACATGTCAATATCATGAATATACTTTCTCATATAACAATATTGTGTATGATCTTGTTTCCTTGAAATATTAAATATGACAGCAATCTATTACATGAATCTTTATCATCTTAAAAATAATTTAATTAATTAAACCTCTTTGATTTACAATAATGTAATACTCATTTATTTCTAATCGATATTTTATGTAAATTAAACAATGGCTGCTTACCTCTGATGAGCAAAATGCAGTACATCGTTATGATTAATCCAAAATAAAGTATTTGAAATATCATATCCATTTTAAATAATTTGTGCGTAAATCCCTTTCTAACTATCCATAGAATCATTCAATACAACCTGTTGCATTCATGCTATCACCATCTTATCCCTTACCGAAAGGCAATTACAATGTACATTGGAAATATGAAACCCAGTATGAAGCCCCCATAAGCGTCAAACTTAATGATTAATAAAACATTCTTTAAGACCCCGCCGGTCATGACTTAACATGGGTCTACAATGCTCTTCACAGGCGTCCACTGCTTCATTCTAATTGCTCTCCCATCGATTGTCCGGAGTCCTGCTTTTTGTCGTCGCTCATCGCCCCCCTATTACAGAATATTACCCCCACCGATCTAGAAGGGGGGGGTGAAGCGTTGTGAAACAAGCAACCGGTATCCGCCCTCCGGTTAAAGTCTAAACAAGCAACCGGTATTCACCTATTAAAGAATAGTTCCAAGCCAATCTAGGAGGGTGAAGCGCTGAGCTTGTGACACAAGCAATCGGTATCCACCCTTCAGTTAAAAATCTAAACGGATATTAGATTCGTGCGAGCGCGTGGCAGTTTTCACTTTCCTGGCTTTCTGTTGCATATCATCCTGCTCCGGGCGTCGTTTCCCTGTTGTTCCTTCCTAACAATATTCAATGCAAGCCACTTGAATGATATGTTGTTATTCGTAATAATTGCACAATCGAAGTGGAACTTGAGATGTAATTGTGTAGCATTCACATTTATATCCTCCCAACTTTTCTAGGGCTATTCCGCCTCCAGGGCACTTTTATTGCTTATCTGTTGTGCGACTTTGTACTATAATAGAACGGTGTCGGTGTTGTTATAGCACTAATTACACATATCGTTTTTGAAAACAATTAGATGTATCGATCCAGCTGAAGTCACGCTTCAATATAAAATTGAATACCCTCTTTTCTTCCCTACTCATCCTGGATTGATTTATTTACAACAACAAACATAAATAATCGCGTTTTTTTATGAAAGCAATAGTGGAGAAACAAGGGTTCTACCTCCTTGTTTCTACAGCGTTTGTAATATGGTATGGGCCCGGCTACCTTCACGAAGCTCATCCCTATCGCTGCAAAATTAATACGAGGGGCATTAAGTCTGATTGATCACGTGTGTCTTTGTGTTTCCAGAGACTGAAGCAATGGCATATGGCTCTTGAAACAAAGAAAATGTTTAAGGCGTTTATAGAAACTGTTGTATCAGTAATATGTTAAATATCGTATGTATTATTTGAAACAAGTGCATTTAGAACTACAATTTTCTCTTGATTAAAAATCTTATATTGCTGGCTCATGTAGCGCTAACGTATGTGGAAAGGAATGGTCAGGCGTTAGTAGAGGATAACTCGGGCACCACTGTTAGATCATAGCCATGTCTAAGAATTGAAGTGGTATTTTTCCGTCGTTAATCCTTCCATTTATCCATAGATCCAGACGTATAAATGCAATTAGTAGAGGTTTAGAATTTGGTAATTTCACCGATGTTTCGAACAATAAAGTATCATATCATAGAGCGCATTGTCCAATCAGCAGTGCTAAGCACAGAACCTAACTCCGAAAAAAAGAAGAAGTCGTAAACAGATTAATCTGAATTTTACTGCTCGGGACCATGTCTATGCCCGCGGGGTGTGGTCGACGTTTTGCCCTTGTTTCACCTTCAATTGAAAAGATGATCCCCATATTTCACAAGAATTGGCCTTAGGGTCTTCGGGGCCCTAGATATAATCTGTGGCCCGAAAAAGGTGCGCGGTTAAAACAACGTTGCTGACAAAGAAAATGCACGTTGCCATAACTTGTAAACTGAGATTATGAAAAATTAATTTTCTTTCTGTTAAGCTACTTGCAAAATGCAGCACTAATGTATTGTTTTGTAATGTTGATCGGTTTGTACTGAAACTGCCATATCCATAAATAGGGTACAGCTAATATGTCAGTTAAATATTTCATATACGGACGGATTGAATATTGATTAACGATAGAGACTGTCAACATAGTTCCCCCAGTGATTGAAAACGTAAATCCTTGCAAAAAAAAGCTACTGATGATCTTGTGATGGCAATATGCTGCTTTTTTCCTGTATCAACGATCCATGATTTCTTCAGATTGAGCCAAAGTCGCGTCACAAAGATTTTCCTGCTAATAATCCAATTGCGATCCATATACAAGCAGACCCAATGAGCCAAGTGTCATTCGTCTAGCGCGACGCTTTGATCGTTATGATTTGATTAAGTAGGCCACAATCGCCGCTAGCTCTCATGAGTGTGCCCCCATCGAGGTACATTAGTGTATCCCTCCGCCGAGCAAGGGGAACTACTTTGTTCAATAATTTATTAATTTATTTTGCACTGAAGACGCAAGGTTTTGGACACATGCCCTAGTTGCACAGCAAGTTCTTTTTTTTTTCAAAAACGAAAGTGGTCCTATTACTCAGCAAAAAAGAAAACAGTTTGTTTGGAACCATTTTGTTCCTCTTTTTACATACATGAATATTTGATCAACAATGTCACAAGGAATGGAATTTTCTTGTAAAAGTGCAATCCTGGACCCATATTTCGAAACATAATATCAAGATGGTCTTGGTCTAAAATAAATGCAGGGCCCAACGGAATTACCGTTATTGCATTTGATTATTTGGTTTCTAAGAATAAGCCATACTTGAATTAACGAAAATATATTTGTAACATTTGTTTCTAACACTTGCTGCTTATAATTGAGATCCTTTTAATCTCAAATTGCTTACGATACTAAAACGACGTGATTACACTTGCCATATCATGCTCAAATAAGTCGTGCGCTTCCATAGATTGTCCACCCTCATACATGTACAAACTGTCCAACCATATGCAGGCCACCCTTTGAGCACTTTATGCATCATCACAACCTCGAGTGTGACATAATTTGGGCATTTTCTGGTTGGTTGCACAACCATAGGTCAGCCATGCCCATGCTGCGGGTACATGAGTTTAAAGGGCGCGTCGCCGCATTATATAGACAATCAGGGCCATTTCACCCTATGACGAACGGCATATCATCCTATAGTCTCATGAGAAAAGACGTCAGGATTTGGGTGAGCGATATTCAGAGGTTTATGGCTCCTGGATTTATTACGTTTATTATATGTTTATTACATCTATCAATTTTTCATTTTGTAAGGTCTGATAAACCGGCTCATAAATATCGTAAAGGTATATCTTTAGGACATCTCAAAACAATAGGTTCGAAACAGCACAAAAGTAAAATATTTCTACAAAAACATGATTTAGTGTTTACTCAACCATAATAACAAACATGCAGTCATTAAAGAATTTCTAAAAAATATATTTTTTTTTATAACCTATGATTTAGCATATTATCGGTTAATGACAATAATTCACTAAGCAAGTTTTGAAATGGTAGCAAAGTCAGACTATCGCATCCCTTGATGGTGACATAAAGCAGGATCGCAAATTGCTGCAAGAAAATCTCCACTTTCCTGACGACAACTTATGGTTTCCCTTTATAATATGGGTCTTTAGCAGTTCATGGTCTTTAAATCGAGGACCCCAAAGCTTTCAAGTTTTTGCTCGAGTAGCTTTGCACTTTGTTGGGGTTGATACCCAATTTACAAGCAACTGGCGTTTTATCATGATACAAACTTATACATGGATAAGCGTGGTGACAATATTCTATAAAATGGAATCCTAAAATTAGTTTATTTTTAAAGCTTGTCATAGCCGAACTTTATTATTGAATACAATTTAGTTGATGCACTAAAGGGAGTATAAAATGAACATTTTCTATCTGCCTTAGTCTCCTAATCAAATATGAGCGAGTCATCACTTGCAAAAGAATGTATCTATTATTTAAGAAATAGGATCTCTATATGTGCAATTTGATGCCGATGCTTTTATCTTTTATAATAGTCTCGAGTTTTATTCATCATCATCAATGGACATAGTTGGTGACGTTGTATTATCGGTTCCGCCCACTCGTTTACAGGACACATATTAGTCAGTTGAGTGCACATCTCAAGCAAAGCCGGAGTATTGCTTAAGCAATCATTTTTTGTCATTAAATGCTTTAACAATTTTGATGATTTATGCTGTTGTTATATGTTCGACTATGTATGAACAATCAATTTTACTTCAAGGAAAGTGTAACAAATGTTAATTTGCAAAATCGCCCAAAACCCAATACGGTGGTGCCTGATTTCTGACAAGAAAATCTGAGCAGCATGTTTTTTTATATTTTTTTAAGCGGACCTTTTGGATATAAAATGTGTTTTGGTGTTGCTTTAAAATGAATAAACAAAGCCATTAATTTGGATCAAAAGAAAACCATAAAATCCAAAGATGATATATGTCATCCAGAATTATCACTCCTCCATAAAGATTTCTTGTGTAATGATTTGGTTATAAGCACTAAAAAAGTGGTTAGATTAACAATAATTCTCATTTATTTAATGTAATAATACTAAATTATTCAACTGTTGTAAAATGTTATAACTGGGAAATATATGATCCATTGCACTTTTATTTGATTGTCTAGTTAACTGGAGCTGCGTTCATTCCATATAACGCAATTTATAATTCATTGGTTCCTATAATTAAATCGTAGTTTTATTCAGCACCGATTCCTTTACAATATAGCCAATCAAACACAGGAAAACTTTATATGACGCAAATATGAAAATACAACGAATTATTAATTTGAAATTATTTATTTTTTTTCATGCAAAAAGTAATGTAACATAAAAATGTAATACATTTAATTTTGCTCAATTATATGAACATGATTTAATAGAAATTGCGTTCTTATTCCGAATAACGTAAAGCAATGTCATCCTTAGCGCTTTGTTTTATATATCATTGTGGGTTTTCCTTTTTCGGGGTTTGAAATTTTGATCATACTTTTTCAGCATATCAGCAAATGAATCAAATAAAAAAATCATGTAACTGTTCCATCTGGAAGCCATACACAACTACATTTTCCAGTCGACAGCATATCTATTCGTAGCACTTAATAAAAGGCCAAATGATAATTGATATGGAGGAAATTCGGTGTGATCATGTGCGAATTACAGGCTACGCAGAAGAATTGGCTGCGATTGAAAAGAACAACTCAGGGTCTGAAAGAGACAGGGTGATAATTTAGTACCAGAAGGCCATACTCTATCGAAGGCTAATTGCTCTATTTTTATCGCTAAGTCGACCGGTCATTTTGGCGTACTCCACTCTGTAAGAAGTCGTTAAACGTGGGAAATGCGGTATCACGCGGGAGTTCGCGAAATGTTGTCGGGCGTCATTTGTGCATCATCACCAGATCTTCGCCAAAGATCTCATATCGAAAATGGACTCGTTATTGAAATTATCCGTTTCATTATCTAAAAAACGAAGCTAAGCGACTTTGCCACCACAAAAACTGTCTACATGCAGTTGATTCAAATAAAAGTGTTTTAAGATTTCAGTTGAGTAAGCGTTATATAAAACAAATATAAAGCAAATAAACAGTAATATTGGTTTATTGGTTTAAAAAATTAGCGAAGTTGTTAATTGTAATAAATATATTATTAAATATATGTTATTACAAACTCGTAAAAATTGATTGCAATATAAATGTTGACGGAATATATACAACAGCGTTTAACTATGGTCAACCCCTCAACATTGTATTTTAACAAGTTTTTTTTTTTGTAAAAAAAAAAAAGTATTTTAACAAGTTCCCAAAAATAAAGATAAATTCTTATATTGATTATCAATTTCAAAGTTTTTTTTCAAAATTGAGACATGATGTTACAATTATTCCCGTCAGCATCTTATTGAGTCGAAAAATTCTTATCCAATATAACCTAGCTCCGTCCCTCTAATCATCAAGGCCGCACCAAAATGAAATACTTAAGTGATGTTTTGCAACGTCTCACAGGTGAAAAATTTGGTCTGCACAATTAAGTTAGCGAATGGTTTAATTATTAATGCGAAAAGAAAGCGCGCAAGGCAAATGATATCAGAAACACTTAGCCGAGCTATTATACTCCAAAGGAGACCATCTGATCACATGACTCCTGTGACATACGGGAGACAATACCTAAAGGATTGCACTAAAGTGTTCACATTTGCACATGGTCGTGTTAATGTGATTTAAAGGGCGCAATGCGTTTTTAGGAGGACCAAATGGAGTAGGAATAGTCATAGTTGTCAATAGAATTTCTGCAAATGGTGACGCATTTGGAAATTGTGCCTCCAGGTAAAAACATATATATGTTCATGAACATAAAACCTCGCAATTTTGGGCAAGGAGATACGTATTTGTGACGCAGAAACATTCCTTGATTCCGGATATTGCATGATCTATGCTTTGATTTGATTTGTATCAGCTGAACATGTATGTATCCGAAAATAGGTAGTGGCACCCATCCCAAAACCCACCTAGCTACTCTATATGTTTGCCCCATGCTTAATATTTTCTGGATCGACCCTTTGAATTGTAGCAGAAACAGCAACTTAATATAAAATTATTTCCAGACATTCCTGTATACCTTTAATGTATTGTACACATACAACGGTTGAAGCTGGAGCTCAGAATTTCTTTGCATGACAACTGAATATTTTATAAATTAAAGAGCGCTCAAGAATTAATGCCCTTCAAAACCCTCAATAGCAATTCATTATTCCGAATGATAATACTTCCTTCGCTGAGCAATTTATTGTTTACTTTTGATATATTTTGCCTTTGATATATTCTCGGAAAATGATAAGACAAAAAAATAAAAATAAAACACAAATTTAATGTATTAATCTATGATCACTGTGTCTGTCATATTACACCAGTTACTAATCAGCTACGCTTTTTGAACGATCGCCTTCCAAATAAATATTATTGTTATTGCATCATATTTTAAGAAGAAACTGTAGACTAAATAAAATCAAATAAATTGTAATAATCTATTCATCAAGACATTAGGACAACTCACCAACATACATAAATAAAAAAACAAGCTCTTACTTATAAAATAGGACCTCAGTAAATATTTACTCTTTACGAAACACCGGTGTAACGATTTCAAGCTACCCCCCTAATTATTACCTCCCCGGTAATCTGAAATCGATTTGAAGCTACCCCCCGGTAATCTGAAATCGATTTGAGGCTACCCCCACGGTAATCTGAAATCGATTTGAAGCTACGTCTTAAAATGTTTGGATGAATGTGTGATTTGAGAATGTTCAAATAAATGTTTCGAGTCGGCAACGGCTAAAATTCTGGATGTATATGGAGCAAAACGTTTAAAAAGTGTTTTAGTTGAGAAAAAGTTAAGTTTCGAGTTTAAAACGTTTTATTTATGTCTTTTCGTAGCATTCAAACACTACTAATATTAAGCGTGGCATAACAATTAATAAGTACATCCAAGCATGTGTAAATGTAAACATGGATCAAACATACATACTCAGGCGATCAGTCGGAATCAGTATCATACTATTATAACCCGTTTATGCGACGCGCACAACCCTTTTGGGTTTAAGAGATTAGTGCAAACCAATAATATGATACCAAATAACCTTACAAGTTGATAACATTTGAAAAAAAAACTAAATTAAAAAAATCGTAGGGGGTAGTTTCAAATCGGTGGGGGTAGCCTCAAATCGATTTCAAATTACCGGGAGGGTAGCTTGAAATCGATTTCAGATTACCGGGGGGTAGCTTCAAATTGGGGGTAGCTTGAAATCTTTACACCGGAGCCAGAATGTTTCTGAGTCTGAACCGATTTGTAATGAAATCCATGAGCTATGGAAATCATGCATGAGAGAGACCGATTCCTTAGGATACCTTGTCTCGAGGCTAAATTTAACTCTGTCACCCATTCGCGTTGATCACTTAGGGACGCGGTGAACAGTGAGATCAAAGGGCCTGACGAGGAAAGGCTGGTATGATAGGGTTTTTATTAATTTCATATTTCGTTGCCCAGATGAAGTATGCTCTGTGGTCCCTAGTTTGAATTGTTGCCTTTGCAAATTGAGTTTTTGACGTGCACTAATTTGCCTCTGTTCTTGAAAGTGTGACTTAATTCAAAATTGAAAATCACTTGACGTTATTCTATGCTCTAAGATGCCAGATTTTGTTTTTGTTTTCGATTAATTTATTGTACATTGTTTATACAAATATAAGCCGTGCAAAAACGGATATGAAACTAATTAAAGATGAAATCGGTGTTGTAGTTATATTCCATATATATATATTACAAAAGGCAATTAATTGTCTATAGAGATCATGTTGCTCCCATGTCATGATAATCACAATTATCAATAATAAACAACATTAACATCGCCATGATTGTTTATTGTAATAAATATGATAACACCGAATTTTTTTTTTTTTTTCGAAATCGAGTCTTTGAGTGAATGAACTGTAACGTCCCTCGCCGTGAGATTATAAACGTGCGTGTGATCTTGCAATTAATCAAAGCGTCCAAGAAGCCATTGTCCTAAGTCTTACGGAAGTTGTTTAAGTCTCATCTAAGTCTCGTTCCTGGTCGTGTTTATCATAGCCCTATACGTTTCCCATAAGGATACCCACTCGGCAAACACCATCCTCAGGACGTCCTAATCACGTAGTTTTACGTCCCGACGTCCGCAACGCAATTAGAACGTCGCTAAGATGTTAAAAACGAGACGTCCCAGCTAGGTCATAAAATGATGTCAATGGGACGAATTTTTCATGACGTGACATATTTACACGTCCGGAGTACGTCAAAAATACACGTTGTAAGGACGTGCTATT
>LQRL01092939.1:2757-18225 GCA_001703475.1 Hydroides elegans | reverse complement strand
TAAGTGGTGTACTTTTTAATTAATTACATATGATATCAGTGTGTTGTACTGCAAATTAAGCGGCTAATGTTTGGGGGGGGGGGGACTTAGGGAAAGAATTATGAGCTAGGAGCCAGAGGGGTTAGCTGTGACAATGCAATAATCACACCAACATTATAAACAAAAAATAATCGAAATTCATTAAACAAATCATTTATAATGCATTTGCTTTTTGTGCCTTTTTCATGATCAATCACAATTGAACGAAAATGCTTATGGCTAGTTAATTGAAAGGCACAAAACCAAAAGCAATGGGGTGTAATTCAATACATTTTGAAAATGCTTTATTAACGACGTTTAATATTGAACTTGATATGTTTTGTGTGTCAACCATTTGAGTGAAGCAATGTCATCTTATATTTAAAGTACACAGCTTAAGCGCTATGAAAATGTGAACAACTTCTAGATTGCCCACCCCGAAATTCTATTTGTATTGTTGATTGCCCATGTTTACTATCGAATATACGCCAGCACCATTTTTCTAAGCACTGAAATGACGCACGTTTTGTACTTTGGTATTGTATGCTAGGGTCACAAAAGTGACATAGAAGTCTATCGCGGGGAAAATGACATTTTTTGCTGTTATAATTTCATGCCTTATTTACCGAACGCGTGTATGAAGGACCATAATAATACGTAAAGGGCCCAGGCTTTTAGAACATATGACGTATGCCTGCCATACAGCTAGATGCATTGTTGAATGTTTTTGAATTGTATTCAAAAAGGCTGTTTTATTCCTAAGTTATCTTAATCCAAAGTGGACAAAGTCGGCATGTCGATGCAAATGTTTATGGAAAATCCAAAAATCGAAATTTGAATCCTATAAAATTATGAGTTACCAAACATTTGTTATCACGTGTATCTTAATGCATATATACCAAATATTGCACAGGCCACTATGGGGCTTTTTATTCAGCTTCCTGTGTCGCAAGACTATTTTAGAATCGTTTAGTTTCTCATTTGTCCAGGCATCTTAACTATCTAAAGTGTGTGGCCACTTACAGGGAGAAGCAAAAAATAATACTCTTCATAACCAGACCCTTCGTTTACACACTACTCCATATCTTCAAGGAAACCCATAAGATGCGAAACAAAGTATCAATATAGGAATTGGGATCAGTGACCACACTGGTCTTAGGGCATGGCCAAATTAGGAGCATTTTGAGGCGACAGTTGTTTCTTGTTCTTCATAGAATTTATCGAATTTTGAGCATAAAGAACATATAAGAACACCAATGGATGTAATGTGAATGGCGATCCAGTTCGGTTACAAACTGTATTCGTTTTGCTTGTTCTGTAAATTGGAAATGATGATTCGAAGCATCAACATAGTGATAATGTGACTATCACTCACCTAGCATCCGTTCCTTGGGTAGCGCGTTGGCCAGCCAAATAAAGACATCAGCTAAACACAGCACATGTAACCATATCCAACTCACATTCATTCTTGTTGTTAAAAAGCATTATATCAAACTTTAATAGATTGAATTACGTTTTGTTGCATATAATAACATGGATTAGATGAAGTCACTGTTTTTCAATGTGTTTTTCAAATGTCAAATATACTCATGGAATTTAAGCCACATGTGTAATTTAAAGTAAGATCTATAGGTATCCCGAAGTATCCTCAAACAGGAATTATTTTGAGGTGGTTTATTATATTTATTTTATTTCTATATTTTCATATCCCATATTATTCATATTGACCTATGTAAAATATATTGCGATTTCTCAAATATCCGTTTGGTGTAGATTATGACGATTCAGTGAACTTTTATATACACATATCACGGTTTTAATTGTTTCAATAATATATAAGTATCATAAACTTATCCTCACATATCCTTATTCGGCTCTTAAAAAGGCATTATTTCTTGTCAAGTGACAAATTGCTTTAATTATGATAAATCGTGATTTTATGATTTAACTGGCGAACTCTGATTAAGATACGATTATCTAATCAACAGACGCATTTTATGGCAATAAATCATCCCCATGTAATAACACTGTGTAATCAAACGCCTACAATAATACAATCAATATATCCTGTGTTTATCCTGGTGTTATTTTATCCGTTATTCTCCCTTACATCAGTTTGATCTATCCGTTTAGTAATAAAGTGCAAAAAATTATTTATTTCACATTTATATTTATTACAATTCTTTATTGTATCCAATTAGGAACACTTTTGACAATTTTCCTAACACATCAAAACTGCAATATCGCGTCCAATCTCCAGTTTACCAATCAAGCAGTTCATTCTGTTTCTTTATTATTCCATTTACTGCTTTGTTTTATATTGCGATAATTACATTATCCCTTTATCAAATCAACACATAGACCTATATATTTATCAATTAATATCACACGCACTATTTTGCACACAAAAGGGGAAAAATCGCAATTATTCGGTTATGTTTTTCTCTATTATAGACACGAACGAATTCGTCCTTCGATGTCCGTTCATAGACCTCTCTCTATGTTTACTGCATTCGCATTGTATTTCTCTCCCTTTGCCTCTCAACTCAACGTTGATTCATATTACACTACATGTGGTTCCTAAAGAGCGGTCATTTTAAAGTGAAGGACATTTTATTGTTGCGGTATGATTCATATGAATTTGATCAGGCATGTGATATTGATTTTTTTTAGAAATCTATAAATACTTAATGGCACACACCTGGCGACCTGTTTTGTTTCAATAGTTCAATTTTGCGATTTATAACAAAAAGACAACGCAAAAGATAAGTTTTTAAGTCATTTGAACAGACTATAAAATATTTAGATTTACATATTCTTAACCGCTCCCTGATCGTTCCGTTACAAATGTATTGAAGTACACTACGATTACTATTAAAGCTGAGTACATAAGGTGGGTGTATTCCATTGATTACGGTTCTATACGAATTGACCTCGAAATACACATCTATGCGGGTTATCCAATCAATTCGAACAATATAAACCCACAGTTAATATGCAATACAAATATCGAAACACCTTGACAATATCCTATACCTTTATGAAACGATTCATAACCTAATATATCAAATTCATTCTCGTTATTTTATTTGCAATATTAAACCCGTAGCATGTACACGTGAGAACACAGTCAATGCATTGTTATTATTATCCCGCGATATTGCAAATAATCTCTGCGCGCCCCCGTCGCCAAAAAATACAGCTCATATATAGTTGAAACGCACTCAATCCCTAGCTTTGGAGTGTCAACTTATAACCAACTGTAAGCAAAGAACATGCTGTAAGTCTCCTTAGCTGTAAGTCTCTCAGTAGCTGAGAGAACAACAGCGGGAAAAGGCCCTGCTCTCTCCTATTTCTTAATTGTTCCCCTCGTCCGCTTGATTTCGTTCTGTACACAGTGCGCCTCATTGCTTCCCAATAACATGAGTGTTCCCCCACCTCAATCGAACAAAACTGCATATATAACGTTTAAAAATACTGTTTTGTTTCATATGGCTATCTCAATAAAAACCTGGAGGAGCTGGGTGTTTTACTATAAACGTTCCCACCATGTCTAGGGGCAGTAATGAACAATAAGCAAAATTGTAGTCAATTTATCAACAAAAAAATATTTTAACAAGTTAATTTGCGCGATATCTATTATTTATTAGAATCCATGCAAACCTGTTTAAATCACCAAAAGATTAACAAAGCTGTGTCTTGACGTCGCATGTATTAAAAAGGTTAGTTTTGCTGAAACTTAGTTTCAAATGATAAAGCCAAATAATGCATATTTATCAGTTCAAAATTAGATTGTAAATCCACCATTTTCCATGAGAGGGCTGAACCAAATTTCACAATTAGGCTATTCCATGAAGAAATCATATAAAAGTGAGAAGATAATTAATACAGTAATAGTACCGTCGCTTGAATGCCCTCTTACATGCAATGGGAGCATACGTTAAACATCCAATTATCGTAAGCTGGCTAAAAGAAGCCACAACACTTATAAAAGGAATAGAGTTCTATATTAATTTAGGTTGAAATTAATGGTCGACCATATTCATAATTATTAGTTTTACTTATATATTCTATATAATTAGCTTTCTATATTTTGCTTATACATGTATATGCAGTTCATAACAACAGAGCTTAGCACAAAGCTAAGCCCTCTCCAGACTAGAATTCGTTTTTCTTTTCTTTTTATGTCATTTCGGAATGCAGTGGAGCTTAACAATTTGTTTCCCGAACTAAAATATTAATGTTTTGATTAGTATATATGTCATGTAGTGAGTAGCAACATCAAATCAAATCCCAAGTGTAAAAAGGGCACAACTTGCATTAACCTGGGTTCCCCGTTATATAAATACAATGCATGAGAATATGGATTCAATGAATATTTGATGCCTGTTGATCAGAACATCTACTCATGGCAAAACAGCTTGGCAATGAAAAATAATATATATAATTGTTATTACCATGAACATTCAAGCAAGGATGCTCTTGATTTTGGGAACGTAGTGTTAAAGTCGAAGTTAGTCGAAACGTTGTAAATACTTGTGCATGCGCAATGTAACAGCTAGTTTTTGTTTTAATGATTTAATTAAAATGAAATATTTTTTCAGTGTCACTGCCAGTTGTTGATTCATGTTTGACAGTTATAAGCATGTATGTGCCGTTAAACAATTCTGAAAAAAGGCCATTAACTGTTTTTTTTTAAATGTAATTACAGCATCACCTAAAAAATGTCACTTGCAACTAAACTAAAACCCAAATTAAACCCTTTCCGGCGACGAAACTTGAGCACATAAGGATTTTCTATACAAAGCCCTGACTTATTGATGAATCCTCGTTAATTGAACCTTGAGACGTAAACAACTTGTTGCTTTCGTCGCAGATAGTGCGTCATGACATAGACGGGAACTTAGCAAGAGGTGAATTCGGTAAAAAGTTCGTTTCATTGCATTTCTACCGATTAGACGACATAATTTATCCTGACTTTAGCGTTCTTGCATTTTCGTCTACGAAATTGATATAACGTATACTAAACCTAGTGGGATGTGTGCAATCCGATTCTGCAGGTTTAACTTTATTTTATACCAATTCCGTAGACATAAATGCATACTTTGAACAATCTAACAATCTTCAATTCAATTGCCAAGGCACACCAACACAGACGGTGAAAAAGTATATTGAGCTTATTACAATTACGTATTATGATTTTTCGTAACAGAAAACACTTTACCAATTTTGAAGTAAATTAATTATTTTAAAAAAAACGTTTGTCGAAAACAAATGGCTAAATGTGTATAAAGATTTGCAATCAGGCATTTTCACCGATTCGAACAATAATTTCTCGATTCTATAAGTAAAGTAATTACATTTCAATTACATATTATACAGCTTCTTTTATCGCTGATAAATCATCAACTGCAACCTTCTATCGGTTTGATTCTATTTATAAATAGAAATCCAAAAATGCACAGCTTAAGTTAACAAGGTGTAGCATATCTTTATTATCTTTATTTATTTAACCTACATTACATGTTTATTGCAGATATTTATTTCAGCTCTATATATCGCATATCAATAATGAAAATAGAAATTTGATCTTGCAACTTGGGTCCACTTTTCACATCATTTCTCCTTTTGAATTGATCAAATAATTCGACCTAATCAAGTTATTTGTATCAGGGCATCAAGCTTCGCTTTTAATATACTGCAATCCTGATATGAAAACTCTATATATATATATTTTGGTTTCATTCAAAATATATTTCCTTTGCCATTTTAAAATAAAGAAATGGTTTCCTATAGAAAGACACGTATGTTGCGTGCCAATGTGTCAACCCGAACCAATGTGTCAACCGGGCTGTTTCGAACCAATATGTCAACCCAACCGTTCCAATGTGTCAACCCTGAACCAATGTGTCAACCCAACCGTGTCAATGTGTCAACCCTGAACGAATATGTCAACCCGGACGTGCCAATTTGTCAACCGTGAATCAAATTGTTAACCAAATCGTGCCTATTTGTCAATCCGTTCTTGATACTTAAAATTTGTCTGAAGAGCGAAAAAACAATTAAACCCGAAAACTCTTATTTATATTTTCTGTTAACGTATTTTTGGTCTTTCCAACTTGTATTAAATGAAATATATTATATTTGAAAATATTTAAGGCTGGATCAGGCTGTCTTAATTTTATGAAATTCCTTCTAAAATTTATTTAGGAGGGTAATTTTTGAATTTTATTCATAAATAAAAAATGTAAGTCAACTGATTAACAGGAATAGCAAAATAACTGTGCTGGATTATATACTTATCAGATTGAATATATTTTCCCTGGTTATGTATTTGATGGTGCTTGATAGCCTAGTAGGATACATTTTAGACGATGAATTATTTTGGAGCTATTGTTTCACATATACAACGCTAATTGCGCTCATTTAAAGGTAACAGGTAGATCGGTGAAAGTGATTAAGTCCTTCAACAACAGCTAATTCAACAACAATCGAAAAATTAATACATAGGAAATTAATTTAAAAACTCATCGGAATACACCGGATGATTTCTACGATATCTTTAATTTTTTTATCGATAATTGTAAAAAAAAAACATATTAAAATATATTTTTATAACATCCAAGGATATCCTACACCACAATGCATAGCTACAAAATTGGATATTTCGCTGAAGATCAGCCGAGATTTCTGTTCATATAAAACACCATCAGAATATCGCAAAGTCCGTAAACATTTAGCTTTTGAAAACAAAATCTGTGAAATAAAGCTCTATACAGAGATCCCATATATCATATGCACAAAATGGGAATCAAACCCATCAATGTCCGGAAATCAGCATTTTTTTTCAAAATTGCCAAAATTCAAATATTTGCTAAAAAAATCAACATTAGTTACAATAGTTGTTCTTTCCTCATACCAAAGGAAAACAGAATGTATTAAGAGATAACCGCGATCTCGTCCGTACAAAGAAGTGCGCAAGATGTGAACAAACATAAATACGGACAAACGCCTTTGTTCATTCCGATAGCTAAATATTTAGTCTTAGTGACAATTGTACCCGAATGAATACTTTAGTCCTTCATTTTTTTTCTTTTTGAATCAATTTTTTATATCAATAAGGGTTGACACATTAGCACGGTTGGGTTGACACATTGGTTCAGGGTTGACACATTGGCACAGTTGGGTTGACATATTGGTTCGAAACAGCCCGGTTGACATATCGGTTCGGGTTGACACATTGGCACGCAACACACGTACATGGGCGCGCATTAACCCAAAATCGATACCCCGCCATCAAAACTCGAGCTTAAAATTAATAAAAGTTTTATGTTTTTCAGGAGATTTGTGAAACTTGGCTTTCATTTCTCTATTCCATGATAATAATTCATCCGTTTTCACGGTTGAAATATGTACCGTAATTTTTATTTTGTATTTCTTTAAATAACTGTTCAATGTAAGATTCAAACCTTGACTGTTTATATGTTTCAATTTTTATTTTGTTTCTGTTTAACGGCACAACATGGTACTTTCCTAAATAATTGGCGACGGATTTTAATAAGATTTGACACTTAAATTTGCTGCTAAAATGTACCTTTAAACTGCCTAATATCATGACTATTTTTTTATTACATTGGATAGGGTTGCTTTCGTGGAAATGTTGTGCTTTTCGCCTAAAGTGCAGCGCTTGCTATTTTTGAAAAATCGTTCACATTTAGAGGTAGGGCATTCAGTCACTTATAAACTATCTAATACATCCCGTTACTATAATTCAATTATCAAGTTTCCTTTTATAATGATAATATTTTATTTGCTGTTAATTCACATGTAACATTTTGTATTTGTGCATGTATAAATGTTTGTTTACATTTGATTAAAATAATTACATGCAATTTAATCACTTATTGCAAAGCTTTAATGACTAAACATTTAAATATCGATTGCATCAGTATAATAATGATTACTATATTACTAATATACTAGCATATGGGCTCCGACCTAGCTGCCGAACGAATAAACTATACATGATGATTCAAACCATACATTTTCCGCATAAATGTGAATTGAATTTTGACGATGACATCCTGATATATCTCGAGCAATTTTACCACATTTATAATGAGATGTTTATTATCTTTATCTAAGCAATACAACTGTTCCCGCCCTTTATTTTGTAGATATGTTTGGCATGTAAATCGAACAGCACTGAGGATATCCAATCATTCGCGATGATCCTTGATTTAGAACATGCCAAGCATTAAGCTTTAAATGTTAGCCATGTCACATTTTCTGTATTTGATATTTAATGAACATGTGGCCCACCTTATTTACATAAAAATAGGGATGCTATAACCCAGTAAAATAATAAAGACCTAACTTGAATTTTCTTGAAATGCCAACCCCAGTTGTCAAACAACATAGTTTTGTTTGTCTTTGACACGACCCGCATAAGTGATTCTATAAGCCAGCCCATTGTTTACCATTTCGGACCTTCTATAAAAACACCATATTCCTCCTACAATGCTTAAGATCGTTCTTGAAAACTGCCTATCCAAAAACACGTAAATTTCCAAAATAAACAAGATAAAAAATATCTAAATAGCAATAACGATATCAAATAAACATCGTGAAAATTCTGAATCTAATGGTGTAATTTTTAATCACGCGATATAATGGAATCTTTATAAAATTGGATTTAAACAGGTCGCGATAGTCAAATTTGGAAATTATTACATTATATGATTTCAATTATTGACAATTAACATATATATTTTTATTTCTCATGGAAGTCACTTATTAACGTATTGGTATATAGTTGATAGATAAAGATAACAAATACTTGGATTATTGACATCGTAGCAATGTATGCACATATATTTTCTGAAATCATGATGAGCAAAAAAAAAGACATTGCTGGATGTCATTCGGAGTGAGCCACGTTGTTATGATGACATGCCAAAAGGAAGGTACCGTCAAAGAAGGAAATGTACAGTTTATTTTTACAATCGAATGGATCTTAATAAATAAAATTCAATGACAATGTGTCTTTTATTCAGAAACATGAACTATTCAAGGATTCTTAGTGTGCCAACCTTTTTTCTTTAGTTGTTTACACCAAAAATCGGACGAAAACCCGGATACATTGTCAACTCAAATGAGTTTTGTGTTTTGAAGAGGTTCGAGTAATGCTGAGACATGATCCTCCAAATTACCCTCATTCAGTGCTTAGCTACAATCGGGGCTTTGCATGTGAAACAAGCGATTTTGCTGTTTTGCGCATTAGCTTCTATTGCACCTGAAAATTAAAAAAAGAGTTTTCACTAAAAACAAATTACTGAATAACAAAAGGTGCTCCGACAAATCAGTTCTCGATATAGCTTGGTAACTATATGGATACATTCAGTCTGACCATGGTATATTAGGACACATATTCAAGAATACTCATTTGTATATATCATTATAGTTTGTGACTTTACATGATTACACCTCCAGTTAATGACGAATAAAACTGAGCCTTATCGGCATTTAATAAAACATAACAATAAAGCTAACCCATAAAAATAGTCAAATGTATTTTTTTTTTAAATATATTTTATGGCCCTAACAATGCTACGATATAACGGTCTACGCATTCTTTTATCAATTGCAAATCGAAAACGGAAGGCAGAGCTAGGTGAAATCATACACGGCTCATATTTTTGCTACCACGCCCATTTATCAACACAAAAATGTGATTAAGTTGTTGATTTTTATTAACGTAACAACTTCTTAGACACGCCTTAAATTGACAAAAAGTAAAACCAATTAAAAGGGCCGTGTTTAATTAAAAGGATGATATAACCCAGCTTAATTATTTACTGTCACGACTAAAAAGCTAATAACGTCTTTTTTTTCGGATTTTGGGCACCTTAAAAATGACACGAGCACGCGCTTTCTATTTTACTGCAATTAAATATAGTTTAATGTCAACCATTTATTCCTCATAATATAATAATCATTTAGGATTAAAAATTCAATAAAACATATAATCGTTCAGAGATTTCTAACCACGCCCGAAGCTTCTATATAAGGACATCTGAATTCATCAAAGATATAATTATATATTTGAAGAATTCAGTCCTCTGATAGACTGCTATAGAAGCCATAGGCAGCCAAGACTCCAAAATCAAATCCAATGTCACTTCAAAGCATGATTCTCAAATCAAAGCATGATTCTCATCACGATAACAGGTTATTACATCCGTATTAGGTGATCAGAGCATAGAAAAAGTGTGAAAGAAAAAGAGGACAAAATAAGACATGAGAAATCCCTACAAGGGGCGTCAAAGCTAAGAAAAATGAACCCACATAACAATACCATCCCGACGTCGAAAATACGTTCTTATTTGGTCCGATGACTTCACATATTGGCCACTACATGCACGTCTCCAAAAAATGCAAAGCAGCAGATAAACATAATCTTTAGGACGTCTGAAATTGTCTTTATGAGTTGAGACGCAGCGACATGATGCAGTACAAGATAACTATTTGTCCAGTAAAGTTTTATAATATAATCTAATATATAAGGACATGGTTTCGAACATTAAGCATATTTTGCAAATGCCAACTTAACACTTTTCAGTTAGGAGCATTTCAAAGGAAATCATCAGGCGCGGATCCAGAAAATATTGAACGTGGGGCGCCAACAATATGAAATACCAGACCGAACGTTGGGGCGCCAATCTTTTTTTTTTGTGTGACATATAAGGGCGAACAGGGGGCGCGAGCCGCGTGCGCCCCCTTAAAATCCACGCCTGATCATTGTCCCGGATACACGAAGTTTTAATGAGCTATTATGTTTCAAACCATGCTTTGTATTTTTGGTTTAACATTGAGGGTTCCCTGCATGTATATTTCCTAAAGCAATTAATCGAATTTGGGTAAAATGATTTCGACATACTTCAAATGCAGTTGTTGCAAAAACATGGTTGCAACTATGCCATGTGGTAATGGCCTAGACCTCTCTCGATCTTTACGTGATCTTACCAAGCTAAGAGAAACGCGACGGAGGTGCAATTCTCATTTTGTCATTTTCAACGCTAGGCTTTTGCTGTTCTTTAATTGTTTATCCTTTTGTTGTTTTAGAAATTTTTAATCTGATGCAAATACACTCTTCGTGTCATTCTGTCCCACAAATTAACAAACAAGTGCCATTTTTCTTTGTTTAACCATTTTTAACATATTTTTCTTTTTGTTTCTATGACACAATTTCGAACGGTTTCCATTACCAAGAACCAGATAAAGTTCTAGAATTAGGTGCATGGCAAGACTTCTTCAGGAAATGAGAACTGAGAAAACACGGCTAAATTTAGGCCGAGTTCTTTTTATTTAAAGGGTATCGTGTAAAAGAAGAATGAAATAATGCAAACTTATTATTTTTACAGCTTAATTAAGAAAAAACTGTAATTCAATTTTTGAGACGCATTTATTTCTGTTGCGATTGCATAAGTAATGATGGTATGCTTGTCTAATTATATCTGGAGAGGCATACTTTTCTCAAACCTAATTCGATCCTTCAAATATAAAAATCAAATTAAGATGATTTAAGTAAAATACTTTACTATTTTTTTTCCATATTTTGCCAATTGTAGTTGATGCCATCACCTAATAAGGAAAGGTTTATGTAAAGCCAATAATGATGTTACTTATACTTATACTTTTCCAGATCTAATCTTGTTCTTGCTCTTTTCCCTTACGGCAGCTGAATCTGCTTTTAATTCCGCAGGTGACTGAAGCGTAAAATCCAATTAATTACAATTATATAGGTATACTTGATGGTTATCAGACATAGCCCTTACTTATGATTGGTAAAAATATATATGAGCAAAAAATATAGATAGTTCATGGTGACGTTGCTACAACGTTGTTGACATCTTTATCATGTATTTGATGATCGACAAGCATCCATTTATAGAGAGTTTAATCACAACGTAATAACGACAACGTTATTGACATCCTGGACTTAAACACGATGAGCGATAACCCATTCATATACAGCAGCTAAATGACACATGTTTGCAGCACCACATGGCATTTTACTTAATTTTATAATCCCGCTCGACAAGCGCCGCTTTTACCCGGGTCATCAAATGACGTTCTCCTTTTGGACCATATAAAAGTTTCTCGAACCCTTTTACGTTATAATATCGGACGAACGTCGTTCTAAAGTCCGACTTTGTCGTGACGCTGCAACGACATTGATCCTTCATTCGCCAAGAAAAATGACGCGCGGAAGAAATACAAATGGACCTTAAATGAACGCCCACTCGACGTTGTTCGACTACTTGCCGATTGGGATTGAACATCTCTCTCATTTCCTGTTTTCTTCTGCTCCACTTCCTTTACCTTTCCAATTTCACCCCAAGCATGATCTTATAATAATATAATACAAGGATCTGGTCACGCGGGAAGCGTTTCCCAACTTGTTTTCTCGTAACCAATCTTGTTTTTATATGTGCTTTTTTAAACGCGGGGAGCATTAATATGTGCTGTTTGAGTTTTGTATAAAGGTTTGTAAGGGAAAAAGGTTTGAATTTTTTTACTGTGGCCAGACCCTTATAGGATAATAAATGTGGCACGAAGTATGATCTTATAATCATACAATATAATGTTGTTGGGTTTTCACCTTATTTAGAGGACGGGTGTGAGTTTTCCACTGAAGGATAAACATAATAATTAAACTATTGCTAAATATGAGTCAAAATAATGGTCTTTATGTCGAAGGCTTAACTTTAGTGATATGAGACAAGATAACACAACAGTGCATCCTCAAATATGGTTAACTCTTGGAGCAATAATTAACGTGAATGAGTGCCCTTTGATGCAAGGAAAGCAGATGAAGATATTATATGAGCAAAACTGTAAGTACAAATTCCTCATCGAGGATCCCAATAAACATGTACATGTAACGTTGAAGACGTGCTTATTTATAAAAAAACAAGTATTCAGTGAACACGAACAGGCCCCAACGCCCCCTATTTTGGCTAGTTTTACAACTTCCGGTCGGGGGTTTTTGACCGAAATGGTCAAAAACACATCTACGGATCAAGTCCTTTTATTTGGGCATATAACCAAGTCTCTATGTCCTTCCGTTCAAAAGTTCTAGCCCGGACAAGCTCAAGTCTTGAAAAACCGCTATTTTTGGATATTTTGGCCAATTTGACAACTTCCGATCGGGTGTTTTTGACCGAAATGGTCAAAAGGCAGTTTTACGAACCAAGACCTTTCATTTGAGCCTATAACCAAGTCTCTATGACCTTCCGTTCAAAAGTTCTAGCCCGTACAAGCTCAAGTCTTGAAAAATCGCTATTTTTGGACATTTTGGCCAATTTTTACAACTTCTGGTCGGGTGTTTTTGACCGAAAACGTCAAAAGGCACATCTACGGACAAAGACCGTTCATTTGAGCCTATAACCAAGTCTCTATGACCATCCGTTTAAAAGTTCTAGCCCGTACAAAAAAGTATGACGGACAGACAGACGGACGGACAGACGGACGGACAGACGGACGGACAGACGGACGGACAGACGGACGGACGGACACCCCAAACCTATAGGCCCCCAACCTTTTGGGTTGGGGCCTAAAAACGCCGAAGTATAAACAGGAGATATGCTGGTGCATTTAAAATGCACGCGGACATTCGTTGAGCTTAATTTCATGGTACATGTATGCTCATCTGCCATCGCAAACTATGAACAAAATATATTTAAATCATTATTTTGTCTGTGATTAATTAATCACTATATCAAATGCTTATATTACAAATGCATCGATTTGGGATGAGCCTGATCACTCCATTGTAATTAAAAAAATTAACCTGACTTGACAAATTTGGGTGCGGCTCGATTTATTTTTCTGGATATGGGAAGCATGTATCAAGTGCACCACACCTTTGGATTGTTTTCCTGATATGTTTTGGTGAGAATTGAACTGTGGTCATAAAAAAACCTTCCTTTAAAAATAAGTTGTAATTTTCACCAGCGACTTTAACTGTAAATGTTTATAGGAACTTCATGAAAATATTTTAAACATATTTTCAAATGTTTAGAACCATTTCTATGTCCGAATATATTTGCCGCAAGGAATGTACTTTTATTAATTTATTCAAGATTGACAAATATATTTTCCCATTACGAAATATGAAAGCGTTTTATTGTCACATTCTGTGAAATTCTTATTCCAAATTGATTTGTTTTTTTTTTTTTAAATATTGACTAATCATGAAATTGCAATCATCTATTTGTCACAATGACTAAACATACAAAATGTGTTACGTGAAACGATACATGCATATCCATATTCCCAAAATATGGCACAACAAATATCGTAAATAAATTGTTATTGATTCAGAATCGCTTGGATCGGATCCATATATAATCATATTTTTTCTATAACAAACTTGGTATGAACGAATACAAAACTTAATATAAATGACAATCCATTCCATGTTAGTCACGAATTTTCTAAGCACATAAGCCATAGTGCCTCATAAAAGCTATTGATTATCCTGAGACGATTAACACTGATCCATGTTTCACGAATGACGTAGCTTTTGGCAGTGTATGGATCCGATTATTGTCATAAATGGGGACTTGAACGACACTTTATTCTGGATTCATGCAGGCTGATTACATGGCACAATGTTTACATACATTTTTATATGTTTACGTATATAGTGTTTCAGATATCTTGGGTGAACAGAATGATAAACTATATGGTATTTTTGAAAGAATTGGTTAAAGAATTGTGCATGGAATCCTTAAAGTATGATTTAACATAAAATACACCAAAATCAGTTCCTTAATTGATATACTTTTCGTTAACATTTCGTGAAATGAGGAAAATATTTGTTATTAAATCATTATTTTGATATCAGGATAGATATTTCTACATTCAAGTCCACACGGAATATAAAACTTTTTGTCCGGATATAAATTGAATACTTACTGTAACATTCTGGTAAGTTCACAGTTCACAATCAACCATTAACAATTTCAATTACTAATCACACTATAATCTTTAAGTAGTACTAGACGTCTAAATAGTCGCAGCTCCAGCCTGCGGAGGGAAACGACGGCAACTGATTGTTGATTGTAACAACAATCAACAATCGATACCTAGTGACCCATTACTTGGCAACCACAATGGAGGGGGGTAACCATGGGTTCAATGGGTAAAATATGTTCCTTTTTGACGTCATAATGAAAAAAAGATATTACTAGGGGGGATAACGGTTTTGAAGGTTTGAATCATTCAAAAAAGCAGCAGAGAATGTCCCAAAAAAAGCATGTAAAATGACGAAAAATTGAAGAAAATATCAACGTTTTACAATGCTTTTCATCATAAAACATATACATATTAATTCTAAAACAATTTATAATATATATATCATTTAAAACATATATATTTAAT
>LQRL01092934.1:0-15487 GCA_001703475.1 Hydroides elegans | reverse complement strand
TGAATAAATCTTCAAAAAAAAAAAAAAAGAAGTATACATTCTGCAACATCCGGTGTCAGCAAAAATTTTATACCCCACAATTAGAATAACCCCGCATTATTATGCCTATTCGAAACAGTGAATGAAATGTCGTGGGCTCGTCCCATAAAATCGTATATATATACGAATGAATATATCATATATCACAAAGAACAGGCGGATCATGAAGTTTTATTAAAAAAAAAACTTATATTAAGATTCGCCTTTTTTACATATACAAAATAACAAATGTTAGCCACAATACAAAATAATATTAAACAATTGAAGAATAATCAATTAAAAATTCACATAGAAGGTGTTGTCATTACTAGAGTATATGAATGTAAGTTCTTAGGCGTTATCATTTATAGCAAATTAAACTGACATAGTCACTGTGCCTTGGTTAAAAATAATTTTTTAAAATGTAATCCAATATTGATGAAAGCAAGTATGTTTTTGAATTCAATTGCTATGCGTACACTATATTCTTCGTTAATTTTACCCTATATTAATTATTGTTGTGAAGTATGGGGAATTACTAATAAAGGAACAATTGACCCCTTGGTTGAATTGCAAAAAAAGGCAATTCGCATTGTTTCACATGTTGGTAAATATGAACATACTAATGGTTTATTTAAAGCTGTTAAAATTTGTTGATTTAGTTGATCTAAAAGTTGGTATTATTATGTTTAAAGCTCGTATGAATAATTTGCCTGCAAACGTTCAAGAAAAATTTAGTTTAAATGTTAATGTCAACTATAGTTTAAGAAGTTTAAATAAATTCAAACTCTAAAAATTATCCGTCCCATCTTGGTAGTATTATGCATTGTATGTACGTTTTGTTGTATTTTTTTTTTAATAATTTGTAAATAATCAGTTTATTTTTTAGTTATTTAAGGTTAGTGCTTTTATAAAATGTGTGAGGTTATGTAGTAGGCGTGTCTATTTAAAAGTATGTCACTTCTCTGACACGCCTGTTCATTGATTCCATTGTTCGTGTATTATTGTAAACTGTATTGTTGTACAATTTCAATGAATAAAACGATTTGAATTTGAATTTGAATTTGAATAACCTATGCAAATGAGCTCCGACATTTGTATTTACACATTATATATTTTTTATTATTCATGAGCAAACAGTAATTCATAATCTATTGACTATCATATTTACTCATGAAACGACGTTTTCACAAGATATTGAATTTACTTAGCGTTTTTGATTGTTTTAATGAATGATACTGCATAGCGTTACACAGGAGACACTTAGGCATTGCGATTTCCTCGTTGTTCTTACAAACTTTACCTGAAACATTTCAGAATAAGAAAGCCAATATTTTGCATTCGTTAAAGAAAAGTATTTATGAATGTTTACTGGAACATTGTTATTACTTACCGTTACTATTTGACACTGCCGATTTGCCTCAACTACGAAGCGACCAGACACAGTCGTAGACAGTCTTGACTGGTTGAGGTATGTCCAGAACACGAAAATATACACCAGGGTTCACCAGGTTCGCTAGGTTCACCAAACACATATGGTAGAAACTATATATAAATGTGGTCCATGTTCGGGGTATCACCAGTGAATGGTGGTACAAACATGGTTCGCTACGTTCACCAGGTTCACCAGTGAATGGGAGTAAAATACTGATTCACTACGTTTGCTAGGTTTGTCAGTAAATGGCAGTAAAATATTGTTTGCTACGTTCGCCAGGTTCACCAGTGAACGGATGTAGAATACTGGTTCACTACGTTTGCTAGGTTCACCAGTGAATTGTGCCAGAATGCTGATTCTCTACGGTCACCAGGCTCACCAGGTAATGATAGAAGTAACAGTCAAAGAATATATATATATATTTGTTAAATTTAAAATATTAATCATATTTCTATTATAAACATAAGAATATACTTTTTTATTCATTTTAATTTTGTTAATTTGATAAAGTTAAATGTTAATTTGAGATTTGTAAAATGCTGTCATGCATTTAAATCATATAAACCTTTTACCATTATGAATTATCAATATGATGTTTTTAGATGAGTGTATACTAAATTTTTAGAACATTATAAAAACATGATTATATATTTATTAAATACGCTTAACATTTATACATTCTATTCTCTTTGTTCTTGTTCTCCTTCTGCTTATTTTTCTTTTTACTATTATTCTTCTTCTTCTATCCTTATATTACTATCGCCTGAAATTACTGTTTTCTTTCTTGTTCATTTTCTGATTCTGTTAATCCTGCTTTATTCTGCATCGTCTAATTCTTATTCATCGCATTGTTTATTAGTTTTTTTATATCAAGTAATAATATGTTATATAGAAAAAAACGAAACACACTAGTTATTCAATTAGATTTTTGCGTCACGAATGCTTAATGATGTGACGTAAACAATATCTGACAATAAGCTAGGTAGCTTATTGTGATGTAATAATTACGAATGCGATTATCTCGTTTTATGCTTTGGTGAACCTAGCGAATCTGGTGAACGGTGCCATGAGTAGATTCATTGGTGAACCCAGCGAACGTAGCGAACCAAACTTTTGACCTGGTTCACTGGTGAACATAGCAAACCTGGTGAACTGGTGAACGCCAGTGAACATTTTCTTGTCCTGGACATGAATGGTCTCGTTAAAACAAATCCTAGACATGCTAAAATATGTTTAACTGCCATGGCGCGAGATGCTATGCTTATTGTGACATCATAGATATTATATATTTATTTGTAAATAGAAAATTCATTCGGGCACACAATTATTGAAATAAATAATAAAATTATATTAAAGAAACATTCGTTTTTGAAGAAAAGTAATATTTACTTATCAACTCATTTAAATTTGATAGAATATACATATTTAGTAATCTGAGCTTATTATTTTATCTAATTTGCCTTATTATTTTGAGTTGTTGTTTTTGAAAACTCAATTATTATTGTCAGCTTATATTATTAAAATGGGGTTACCATCATAATAGTGATACATAAGACTATTGAGTGATAAAGTTAATATATAAACCAAATTAGATCAACATGAATATTAATATGCGTAATGCATAATGTGTTATGCGTAAATTAAAGAGAAATGTATTATCGTAAAAGAAAGGAATTTTATCGTGTACAGATCGATTTGAATATTGTTCCAACATTATATTAACTTATAGATAGGTAATTCAACTTATATATACTATAGCCAAATTTTAAAAACAAACATAAGGAGGCGTCGAGTTGTAGGGGTGTTCACACTACCGACTTGCATTGCTTGCGAGTCAACATGTTGAATAGTGGTAAAACAGGCCCACGACGCTCTACGCGGGTCTGTGACGGTCGTGTGATTGAAGGTACTCAGATATCGTAGTAGATAGTCGCGTGGTAGTTGAAGTAAATTGGTGGTGTGAAATAGGCTTTATTGACGACAAACGACATGTTACAGTACTGGCAAATATGTCACGGGGAGAAATGTCTTAGACAATTCACCCATGTACTATCCCCCTGGACAAATCCCTGACAACGCTCTCTTGGGAATTTTCCTCCCCAATTGCGGAATTTTCCATGTACGATTTTTCTTAAAACTATTTTTCAAGTTATTTAAATGGTTCAAAAGCACCATCAAATAAGATCAAATAAAGTTGTTATGCAGGATAATTTAACCTTTCAATTTACTGGAAAAGGTAAAATCATTATCCCACATAAAGCGGAAAAGACAGCTATACTCAGTCACGATAAAGCATCATAATAAAACGTCACGGAGCTGGGTAGCGCTCTGGTGATATGAAATACCAATGCACAAAATGCATTTTTTGCACATTCGCCACATTCGCCACAATGGAACATAAGGGTGCTGTTTGTTAAAGCGTCATTAGGGTACTGTTTGTTACATTGCAAAATTTACTGGCTGTTGTTTTCAATATTTGCATCTCGATGTGGCATTCATTGAATGCTTTGAATGTCCTTTATCAAACCAAAACTCTGTCCATAAAACTTTGGTACGCAGGAGTCTCTTGCTTGCACAATATGTCCAGTTGAGCATATCTGGAACTTCACCAGTAGTGTCTGTACAAACGACAATTCGCTCCTTCCTAAAACTTGTGTGTTTGGTATGTGATCATTTCAGACGATTTTGAGAATTCTGCGTGGTAAAGCGACTCCTTTTGTTGCATGTGCTCTCAGTAAATGAAAGTATCACTACTAAGAAAAGGGTTAACCATTTTGACGTCGTGGTCCATCATGAGGGCATTAAGACTAAATATGACACTTGCCTTCGATATATGGTTAATTTGTTATCTAGAGAGACATCGCATGATATGGTACATAGGATGTAGCCGAAGATCTGTATGTAGAACAACGGTGACCGTCAATCACTTTGTCGTGCTTTTACTGTTTGGGTAGCGGTAGGGATTAAACCTGTTTTTTTTTTCATACCAATAGTGAGAACTTATTTTTTTTACTTTATCCACGAATATATCATATATTGAATAAGAGCATTTTATGCTGCTCACAATCGTCCGCAAATAGGGGATCATGGATTAGTTTATATGTAATCTAGTTGTGTACAACAAAGTACCGAAGGTTGAAGACTCCAATGTCAGATCCAGCTAAGATATAGGCACCATGTTTAATGCTCCTAAATATTTTGTAAACCAACAGGGTGAATAACAGTCATAATGGTTAAAAAATAAACACATTGTAGTTATCAATATTATAACATAATGCTACTCAGGTGCTGTCACAATAATAGAATGTTCATTAAAATGTCACAAAGTAAAATACACAATACATCGTTGCGCCCGGCAAACTAACTTTGTGGAGTAGCTTCCAAAGGCCTTATCTGTTTACGATGTCAATTACATAAGTAAGGTCCATTTTTCTGCTTCTGTCATTTCTCCTGGAGAAGATTTATTTTATTGGTGGATTATTCACCCGTTCATATTTGATGTTTAATAAGAAAACGCTGTTTTAAATTTTAAAACGAAGAACTACTCCAAATATTGAGATGGCGTTAGAAGAAGATTTAATTATTAAAGCTTAATAAAGAGAATCAATTCGAGTGAATATACAAATAGATTATTTATTCAGCGAGTGGAAATACATTATATACACTATTTTAGAATTATTGTCAGTGTAATTATTTAGAAATAGTGATAGATGTAACATATTAAGGGTTATATTACATGTAAGAAACTATATTATCTGTATATTATGTGCTTATTTGATTGTTTACCTGTAAATGATTCAAGTATCAAACTTCTTACACATGTCTGGTGACTGATTATTGAATGCTATGTAGATGAGTTCTTATATGTCAAATATGTTTTCAATTATTCAGTCGACATATTGATGTAATTTATTTTTTTAATCGTTTAGTGTCTCTTTACGATTTTGAGTCTAACGGAGAATATGGGTCGATTAAGTAGCGACATTTGCTGCCTACAGCATATGTAGAAAATGGGTAGTACAAACTGTGGTAAATGATGCAACGTCACAACCTAAACATAAAGATATTGTCGGTAAGGTGTGCGTAGGCAAACAAGGACTCAGTTTCAGTGAACCGCATCGCACAAAAAGGTGGGACACCGCAAACATTAAAAACGAAGGAAAATGGTAACCTATGAGTTATGAAATATAGATGAAGAGGAACGAATTGCCAGAGCAGTTGGAATGGTATATCAGGACGCATGGTTGAAATGGGAGAGTGCGGTAACCAGAAAGATTACATGGAACACGCTTTGGAAGATGGAACCAATTCGACTTCAGTTCATCATCCGCTCGACTTATCACCTTTAACCGACAGCTACAAATCTCTTGAGGTTTGGGGGGAAGAGTGCTTGCGCTGAATGGGGACTCTGTAGTGAGTTCGGTCATTTGGAGCACATTCCAAAGCGCTCACTCGGCGACGTTTGACATGGCGTTACGATAAGGTCCTTCGAAAGCTGGCACACCACGTAGAACTAAAACGGGTGAATGCAAGCAAAAGCGAAACGAAAAGAGCGAAAAAGGATACAATAAAATTTGTCAAAGTAAGACAAACTGCACATAAGAAAAATAACACAAAAAACACTGAGCATAACGTAAGTTTATTAAAACAGAGTTACGCGTAGATCTCGATAAGCGACTCGTCTTCCCCTTAGAGATTGAAACCCAACTACGACCAGATATTATATTATACTCTAACACGAACAAGCTATTGATCATTATCGAGCTTACAGTACCATGGGAATCGATAATTAATCAAGCATACGAACGAAAAAAACTGAAATACAGCGAACTATGTGATGATTGTAGAGACAAAAAAGATGGTCTGTGTGGTGCTATCCTGTGGAAATAGGGTGTCGCAGGTTCACCAACACCAACAATCCGAGCCCTACAACAAATCGGGTTAAGCTGAAAAGAGACAAAAATATGCTATCAACGAAATGAACGACGTGACGCAAAAGACATCTAGTTGGTTATGGCTAAGAATGTCCGAAAGTCGATGGGAGCCAAGTAGCTGACATGTCTCGCGTTGGGTTAGCGCAGCCCCACGGGCACGGCGGATAGAGATTTTATGATGCTCAAAAACAGTCAAAGACGTCCGCTTCATCACTGAGGACGAGACATGTGCAGCAGAGAAATCATGCTCTGTACTAGTTAAACTTATTATAACATCACTTACTCAGTGCCATTAAAATAAATTAACTTTCATGTGAATCTAAAACGTTGAGAAATATGTTGAAACATCTTCATAAACCAAACCGAACCTATTGTTTCATTACTTTCTTTAAGAACTCAGTTTATTTTGCTTACTTGTTGAGGAAAACATGTTACGTATTGGCTGATTACTTGATTGTTTCAAATAAATATATGCTTATTCATTTAAATCGCCAATAAAAAAATACTTTTGATTTCGAATCGAGCAAACAAAAATCTCACCCACTTAAACTATTTATTCGTTTTGCTAACTGGGTGTCCTGAACAAAACATTTATTACATAGGTGAAGCAATATTGTGGCCAAAATCACCCGGGCTATATCACTTTTGATATTGACCTCCGGGGACGACATTGTATATTTCCATATTCAAAACCTCAATGTCATGTATTAAAAGAAATAGAATCCTCAGGGCCCTTACCAAAATGGTTATTGACCCTCGGGATAAGAACAAGTAATGCCCGCACCCTTGGGATTAGACATCATTACTGTTCCCATTCCCCCGAGCCAATAAACATTTTGCAGGAGTACCCAACGAAAGAGTTTTAGAAGTGTTTCTTATATGATTTATGAGACGATGAAACGAATTCATTTGCAGCTTAAAGTGGTGTTATATTATTTCTTAAAGTAAAAACTTTATTATTTGTTTGCAAGCCAGGAAAGCCCGAAAATCGTTGCCAGCAAAACTTTTCCAGCAAGAATATATACGCTGACTGTCAACCAAAATTAGAATATTCCCGTGTTTTAGCCCTAATTTGCTCAACAGCGAATTTATTTCGTGTAATAGTTGCGTTCTATGGACATTTTTACTTCCAATGAAAAAAATGTTCATATTTATTCTCTTCTGTGAAAATGCCAGCAAGGAAGATGTCCCAGCAGAATAGATAATTCGCTAGGTATTCCAGATTTTGGCAAGGACTCTTTGAGTATTATTATCTGCAATCTACAAAAATATGCAGGTATTGCAATCAACCGATTAAAGTTTTCCTATGCATATTTATGTTAAAATCTATAACAAATCCTAATATGCATACATTAATATTGAATAGCTATCGAGCGCGAAATATATAATATTTACATTGCGATTAGATATATGGTTTAGAAGACATCTAATCTGTAACACAAAGTCACAATGTTATTTTTCTTAGCCTTGTTAAAACCACTGAGCGGAATCCCTGGCCCCATGCTGGCTCATTTGAATGGGTGTGCGATTTATACTACACATACTACACTACTAATAAAAAAACTGTGTCACATAACCAGTACTCGTCTTGTCAAGTACCTCAGTTCACTTTGAAGGCTATTATTGAAAGTTAATGTTTTATTAAATGTTGTATTAAACATGATAACAAGAAAGCAATGAATATTATGATATAATACATTTTGTTGCTTGTGGACGGAGAAAACTCCAATGGAGAAAACCCGATGGAGAAAGCCCAATCGGAGAAAACCCCAATATGAGAAAAATCCAATCGGGGAATAGCCCAATAGAGAAAACCCGATGGAGAAAGCCCAATCGGAGAAAACCCCAATATGAGAAAAATCCAATCGGAGAAAAATCCCAATTATATGAAAACGCTTGTTAGGAAAAAATGAAATCTATTTTAAAAATCGCTTTCCACACACATATGAGAATAAAAATGTTGATTTAATTATCTGGATGATAATATGTTAAAACACTGCGTTGACAGAAAACATAGATATTGGTCCAATTATCCCTCATAAAACATCAAAGTGAACTAATTCATTATACCCCTCTTCGTGTTTGCAATATCGGTCGACGGTTGCATTCCAAAACATGAAAGTAACTTTACACATATTACGTCTTCATTTGATTGCAACAACGATTGCCCACCTCCAATTTGACTATGAACCGTTGGTTGAAATCACAAATATATGATTTGAGAATAAGATATATTCCATTGTGTGATGTTTATTGTTTAAAGAAACTAAAGAAATATTTAAAGAAATATCCCAATTATTTATGAAAATAATAAAAATAGGTTCAGAGTAAATGGTGTATAACCAGGAACGTTATTGTTTTATAAAGGTTCATCAAAAGGGAATTATTTCCCTGTTGCGGATCATAGCAATATTGATACTACCATTTGACATTTGAAAAAGGGCACCCAAGCCCGGAACGCGTCAGGTTTTAAGTAAAATGTTTGAAAAAAATCATATAAAACTTTTTGTTGTGTAATCACCAGTTTATACATTTGATTTCAATAATAACAAGCCATCGTAGAGGGCCAAGCCCCCAACCTTCCAACCGACAGCTTCCAGTCCCCATCCTATCCTTTTCTGCATCCCCGCCTATTTTTTAACGTTTTAATCTTTATATTTTACAATTTCCTTCTCCCTCATTCCATCATCCGTTATTTTTCTAAAGATCCAATACATATATTTCATTTTTGACCATGAAAGAATATAGGCCACATTTTCGTAGTTCTTAAATAAAAAAACATCTATATCGAGCATCCTTAATATGTTAGTTAAAAAAAATAATGTGAACAAGCAGTCGTAGACGGCCAAGCCCCCAAACTCCCACCCTCATTTTCTGTTCCATTCCCTCCCCCTTTTTCGATTTCCATGTTTATCTCCCTATTTTTCTCAATTTTCTTCCATTTTTTAAAATCATTTTTCATTGGCTAATTTTCATTAATTCTTTTTACTATTCATTTTGGCTATAAAAAATCCTGATTTTTATTTATGACATTCTTTTAATGTATAGAGTATATGTCTTTAGTAGAACATCATTATCTTTATATTAATCACAAACAAAGTTATGCAAGATGCAGAATTATTTAAATGGTATATATTCCAGTCTATTAATTGACAAAAAAGTTATCAAAAACTGTCTCGAATTAACACAAAAGATTTTCGCAACTGTATTTTGACGCAATAATTCCATTGTTTTGCAACTTCAATAATGGAATAATTGGGTCACATGCAAAATGTTCCTAGTCATTGTTGCAAAACATAATTGTTACACCTTGATTGTCTGCGTCATATTTCCTCAAAAAGTTGAAAAATGCGAACTTTAAAACCAAATTCTAGACCTATTATTCATAGGATCAGAATATAAAAGGGTCGGGCATCTACCTTATAACTTTTCCCAAATTCCTTCCCACTGATGTTTATAGCTATCTATTACCGTTTTCGTGCTAGGCTTGACGAAACTTCTTTTGATCACTTTTTGGGTCCAAAAAATCAACCCGTTTTAATATCCCCCTCCGGGCCCTTAGGCCCCGGTTGGGGGCTAAAAATTGGAATCAACCTATAAGTAAATAACATCTTACACTTATTTCAATTGTCGCGCTTTTAATCCATTGTAAACAAGTGAACAATGAATTAATTGCGTCACAATTAAACTGTAACTTGTTGTTGTTGCTAAACATAATTGTTGCGTCATAATTGTGCGCGTCATGTATCTCCAAAAGAATTTCAAATTTCCATCTCAAAATCAAAATACCGAACTTATTATTCATCATTTTAAAAAAATGAAAAGGTCGCACATCTACCTTGATATGTTTTACACATTCCATCCCATTCATGTTTATAGCTACATACAACCATTGTTGCGCTAGGCCTTGACGAAACTTTTTTGGCCACTTTTTGGGTCGAAAAAAATGAACCCGTTCTAATAGCCCCCTCCGGGCCACTATGCCCCAGTGGGGGGCTAAAAATGTTGAGAGTAAACGATGTTTGGGTTTTCTCCAAGTGTACAAAAATGTTGGGATTGGGGTTTTCTCCGGGATTCATTGTATATCTATATAATACAGTAGCGGATCCAATGGGGGTCAGAGGGGGTCGCGACCCCCCTTTTTGGAGGAAAAAAGTTTCACTGTTAAACTCACCAAAACATATATTGACCGGTAAATTCTTCCTTTCGCCGAAAATTTAACTAAAATCAACATTTTCACGTCTGTTAAATATCAAATACGTGCCACGGTAGCATCTGAGCACACAACACTTGAGGATTTCATGTGTAACGTTATGAAAAATACCGGCACTTTTGTCTGTTTAATTTTATGCAATGTTTTGTTTTTAGCCCCCAGGGTTATTGCTATCCCCCATTCGGTCCGTCTAGCCGTCTGTACGTCTGTCCGCCTGTTAACATTTGAGATGCAGTAGTTTGTCCGAGGCATTTCGGTATGAAGCCTTTGTTCTAGGGTTCTGAAACTTAACACAGCGACAGAATATATTTTGCGGATGTGAAACAATGAGGTTTCAGTTTGATCGTCTAAATGACGGTGAAATAAGGGGGGCCTGAACTTAGACAAATTTGAGATATTTTGTAATATTTATACAACGCTCTGTCGGCGGCATTTTGGTATAAAGTCAATGACCTAGTGTTCTAAAACTTAACACAGTGACAGAATATATATTGCAGATATGCTGGATCAAAAGATATCGAAATGACGGGAGTCTGAACTTAGACGAATTTGCGATTTTTGGGATATTTGTACCATATAGAAAGATTAAGCGTATATTATGACGCTGTGAGGACGCCAGGTTCATCCTTCCCACGCGCGCAAGCGCGATTCACGCGTCATTTGAAATCGCGCGTATCAAAATCACCCGTGCGCGCACAGTGCGCGCCCAAATCTTGAATCGCGCGTTCCTAATGGAGGGGTGCCCGCTATAAAATATTTTGACATTTTTTAAAATTTTAAATGATGTACATGTATTTATATACTATCCGCCAAAAGAAAGTATAATACTAAATTGGTGAATATCTCCGCGAATTCTCAATATTTTAGATTGAAATTTTCACCATTGTCATTAAATGCAGCTTTCTATCTAATTCTGTAGTTTCATGCCAATAGATTAATGGTGAAGGTGTTAATTTGAGTAGGGATCAACACCAACAAGTGGAAATCGGTCATGCTTATTCTGATTATAACTTGGGTCTGTAGAATAAAGAGTTTAACGTTTATTCCAGTTTCCCAAATTCATTTCCAATTTTACAAAACACACATAGCAACGTCACGCACCAATCAAAATTATTGTGATCAGGCTATATGGATGCTAAAGACCGGTAATTCTGTAAGAACACTAGTATGCCACTTGTAATTGTTAGAAGCTATATTTTATCGTTTGCAACATCTCAATAAATTCATAGGGAGTAACAAGGGTATACAATAGAGTCGGCGGTGGAAGTTAGAAATGTCGAATCGGGATCGAGAGATCCAGATGTTATACCTGTGTAGCCGTTTTCGTCGTGAGGCGGTCAAAGCGACAGAATCACTAGACCCGACAAATAGTCGGATCAGTCCAAAAACGTTGAAACGACGTTTGTGCGGAAACGGATAACGCCTTACACAGAACGTACTTTCGAAACCGCGACGTCGGCATCGACTTTACAATTTTGGGAACAAGTATCGCCTTATTGATATGAAACCTCTCGCATAGCGCCCTTTGACATTTAGCGTCGAGTCCATTTTCAACTGAACCACTCATATGGCCGCCAAGGGGCGTATAGGGGCTTCGGCTTTCATTTTTGTAGCTTGTTCTTTAAACTAAGTTGACCGCTTCAGGGAAGGTTCTGTTATGGTTCGAGGTGTCATCCAATACGGCTAGAAGCCTTAGCTACGGAGTATCGACGACAACATAACGACCATTTGTTACATTGACCCCTATATTCATGACTTTGCCGTTAACTGCCATTTATGCATGACAAAAGGCTGAGGGTAGTCATCAGTAACATTTCAGAAACCATTGATGATAATCGATATTTTGAAAAAGAAATCTTTTTGAAAAATGATGAAATAATATACTCTGTAGATTACAATATGATCGAATAAATAATAATACTCAGGGTGTAGCATAAGGGTCGAAACCCTCGGTAATTTCGAGGGTAAATCCAGTTTACCGAGGCAGAATTGAGGTACCCTCGAGAAATTACCGAGGCAGAAATTCCGGGTCATATTTTATCGTATGTTAAACGATTTATCCACATTTTTTTCTGTTTATTGTCTTTAAGATTTTTACGATTTCCTAAATAGACACATTTGACCACCTTTAGATTGCTCATATAACACTACAATTACAGGGTTTTCAGATTTTTATTCAGTGTTTGTACAATGCTGGCCCTGGGCCAGTAACTTGTCGGCCTGGTCAGTAACTTTTTGAGGTTTTTGCTCGCGCCTCCGGCGCTGGCAACCTTAAGTCATCCAGTGTTCTTATTTATTTACGTGGTTATCATCACAAGAAAAATCAGGGATGTCGTTTTAAATAGTACTCGAATGCCTGAAAATGAAGATTTAAGCCTGAAATAAAAATATTAGATAGATCTCTATGAATCCTGAAGAAATTTTGCTCGCGCCTTCGGCGCTCGCAGCTTGGTTTTTATTTTGATTCAATATCTAAGCAAGTCCGCGTATATGTTAGAACCGTGTCTGCTATATGCTTCACAAAGACAAATATGTTTATTAAAGAAGTAAAGAAAGATTTTTAGGCATTTTTTAATAGGATTGGATTTTGGTCAACTCGTAGACAAAATTATATTTTTGACCGAGATCGCAACGAAATTTATGTCTACGACTTGATATTTTTGGGAGTCTACGAGTTGACTTTCGCGTGTCTACGAGTTTTTTGTCTCCGAGTACGACATTTTGTCTACGAGTCGGTGTGTGAAAAAGTCGGTTTGTCTAAGAGTTGACAAATTACCGGACGAGTAAGGAGAGGGCTGAGATATGACATGAGAAGGGTTTGTGACGAATAAAGCGTTGTTAACGAGAGTTACCGAGATAGAAATATCAAACCCTCGAATTTACCGAGGGAGAATTCTAGAACCCTCAAAATTTTTTCGAGGATAGATCAAAATTATCGAGGCAGAATTCAGGTACCCTCGAAATATCACCAAGGCAGAATTCTGGCTTATGCTACACCCTGTTGTGTTTGAAAATAGATTATACTCTCTTTTGGCGGCAAGTATATAAACCGTCTGTCCGCGCTTCGGCGCCCCTATTAATGTTTATATTTACCGTCAATGGACGTGAGTCGGCCAAATCCTCAGGTGACGGCCGGTTTGCGAGAACCCCAAAGTTATACCACTCTTCATCCTGAACCACGCAACTTTCTTTTTTTATTCCAAGTTTGATTTTTTAGTGGCGAATTTATGCCATTATTGCCTATAGCCGTCGACCCTGATTATTGGACCCACAACTTTTCGGACTCCTTTAAACCTTAAAAAAATCGCTCGCGCCTTTGTCGCATTTATGTTTGCATATATACAGTATCCACTTGCTTATGGTAAACTGCTATGTCCGATCGGCAATACTTCGCATTAAGATAATCTTAGTGAAGGCTACATTAATAAAATAGGGTGGCCAGCGCCAGCAAAAATCATGGAATTCCAGAATCCGTTTTCAAATCAGGAAAAAACAGGAAACTTGGACTCCTGGTTTTGAAAAAAAAATCAGGGATTTGGAGAAAATTAGAGAAAAGTAAGGGACTTTAATGATGAATCATCTGAGAAATTTTATTATTTATCATTTGTCACGATTTTCCTAAACGATTTCGCTCACGCATACAGCACTTGCATATTGTAAAAAAATACCTAAAGAAATTTTACTCGCGCCTTCGGCGGTCCGATGACTATAGTTATGCTTAAATATATGAACCATCAAGGGTGGTCTTATGTGGGAATATTGTTTTAATTGATTTTTAAATGTGTTAATTTAAATGATCAATAGTGTTGTAAACAAATCTGGATACATGTATATATTTTTCCTTGCGCGCGTAACTTCAGGTCAGTCGCGCGTTGGAAACGTAGGCGTGCGCGCCATGTGCAAAATATGCTGGAGTCAGGATGAACCCTGGTGACGAATATGTTAGGACAACGGTGTGAGAAAGACGTTGTGAGATAGACGTTGTGAGAAAGACGTTGTGAGAAAGATATTTCTTTTGACCTGTTTCTTTGTATTTACATATATTCGTGATAAAGAAGTTTTACACAGGCCGGGGGCTTTGTATATCTGATACATATGTTAACATTTTTACATAAAAATGAGCGATAGTTTTTACGGTTTCTTTGTTATCAAAGCTTGTCATCTCAGTAATAAATAGTATTTTCAATAAAAACATTATATTAAATCATTTGGTAAAGTTGGTTTTATTTGTTGATTATTAGTTCGCTTTGTTCCTTTGTTTAGTCTGGGAACTTCCATGTTTACATGAGCGATAAGATCGGTCAGGTGTGTTTCGTCGGGGATTTCCATTATTTGTTTACAGATGGCAGCAGGGGAGAAGCAAAGAAAACATAGTGACATTGCACGTTAAAATTCATAACCTTTTACTTGAAAGTTTTCATTTAAACTTATATTTGGGATAGTTATAATACTTAACTTTCATTTGATGAAGTTTTACAGCATGACACGGTGTGAAATAGCTTTGCATTAGCCCCAAAGTCACTATATAAATGACCATTTTATGCAGCCGAAGACAGTATACTTTGCGCATGCGTTACAATTCTGATACCCTGTATATATCAAGTTGCAAAGACAAACTTATTGCAATATTTGAAATACATGAAAGAAAATGATTGAAGATAATTGTGATCTTTAGGAGCACAAACTCCATCTAGTTCCTGTTACATTTGACAAACCATTGTGACCCTACTTACGATGCAGTGTTCAATGTTTTTTTTCCACAAGTAAAACGCTGATGACAATCTTTGTTGTTGTGAACCGACTACTACCGACAAATGTCGGAAAAACCCGAAGAGTTTTTCCTTAATGTTATTTTAACGCAAGTAAATAAAAACCAACCTAGACATG